>QLNU02015360.1:1107737-1131860 GCA_006491805.2 Dysdera silvatica | reverse complement strand
CAAAGAACAAACAATATAATTAACAAAAAGATTTAATCGCTGCAAAATTAAAACATAAACCAGAAATCAAAACTATCTATTGAATATTAACGAACATCTCCTTCGCAAGGTTTTTTCATTCTCTACCAAGTTTTCCATTTTTACATAAAATCGCTTTAAATCAAACCATCATCATTTCCCGCAATCACAAACGAGAAAGCAAATTAGATATTACATAACCAGTAATATTTTAACAACAATGGTTTTTCCCACAAGTTCTATTGTCTTCTTTGCAGAAATTGCGTAAAACATGTTTTCTTTTAATCTTCTGATCGTTTTAAATTTAAATTGGTTCCCGATACTTAACGAGCATCAATTCATGCGTGTTAAACGCAGGATAGATTTCAGTTTACTGTCTTAAAAAAACAAAACAAATTGTGATCGCTGCTGGTACTATTTACAGAAATCATATAAAACACATTCCTCTTATTGTCTGCTAAGTTTTTTTTTTTTTTTAATTGCGTTTAAATATATTCCCGATGCGTTTCAAGTATTATTCAATATGCGTTAAACGAAGCATAACTTACAGAGGGTGTTTACACATTTTTAGAACGATTTTGGAGCCATTTTTTTAATGTTTAAAATGTAAAGATTATTTTTTTAAATATTCCATCTGATAACCTTGTTTTTGAACTATAAGTCTGCATCATGCTTTCCATGATAGAAGGGCTTTTCGCAAAAAATTTCCAGAGGTACTGCTTGCCATTTCTGTTCCACAACTTTCCAAAGTCCATCAATGGTAGTGGGTTTGCGCTTAGAGAGAGCTCTTTTCAGCGGACCAAAGGCACAATAGTTCATAGGAGAAACAACAGGGGACTTCTCAGGAATATGATGAAACGGAATACATGCAATAGCTGTATTAATTTTCATTTTTTCAAGGAATGCAGTGGTAGTTTTCGAGGTATGACTGCTGGCTTTGTCTTGATGCAGTTTTATACTCTGAAAATCGTCGGAATAAAGAAATAGAATTTCTTCTGTAAATATTGGATGCAAAAAATTCTCCTGATAATATGATGAGTTGATTTTAACCTTTTTTTCCACTTTTTTATTTTTAATTTCCCATTGTAAGAGAAACCTGCGACAATCATAAAGTCTTTACTGAAGTTTTCTTTGCATTCTCGGAACCAAGTTGGTTTGTTTGTTTGTTTGTTTGGCTTTTTTATGGCGCAAGAGCATCTGGGCTATACTGCGCCAAGGAACCAAGTTGGACATTTTTTTTTTCTCCGCGCTTGCGATAGTAAATGGACTTTTTTTGTTACAATCATTTAGGTAAACCCATGCTTCATCAAGGGTAACAACTTATTTCCATTTATCTCCTGATAAGTAATTTTCATACAGGATTCTGCAACATGTTTTGCGTTGAACCACATGTCTCGACAAAAGACGGTGAAGATTATGTTTTTTAGCTTTTTTAAGTTGCAAATCTTGGTTCATTATTTTATTTACTGTTTCTACAGAAGTGTTTAAAGATTTTCCAATTGATTTCTGCGTCGGTGGATTTTCTCTTGTTACCAGTGATCTCACTTTAGAAGTATTCATAACAGTATATACCTTGGCGTGTTTATAATTCTACCCTTGGCGGATAAGGTTGTTAATCCATTGATCAAACAGCGATTTTTAATATCAATTAATGAATTGAACTTTTCTAGGAAATCGACGCCAAGTATAGGTTTTAAAACATTGGCGGTGACAAAGGGCCATTGAAATATTCTTCAGGCCTAAGTTAAGTTTAGCAATGTTTCCGAAGGTTTCGATTCGAACCGTTCGCAGCAGCGTAAAGAAAAATGTCTGATTTTACAACGGGAGTTCGCATCAAGGTAACTGGAAACACTGATGGCCAGTATCAACAAGGGAACGATTATTTAAGTTGCTATCGAAAACGAAAAGGCGGTTTGCAAGCTCAACATACCCAGATCCCACTAAATCGGGTGAGCTTCCATGTTTACCATCCAACAACAGGGGGAAACACGTTTTTTAGCTTTAACTCCATAGTTTTCATGATACCAACATAAACCGCCGGGCTCCTTATTAGATACTGAAGTAGCGCGTGAGGTCGAATTACATCGGCTCCTGTTATTGTTGCTGTAACGTAAGTTGGCGCGAAAGCGTGAATTAGAACGATTTCGTTGTTGATTTGATATTTTGTTTACTACACGTGTAAGATGTGCAGCCTGGTCTGAAAGGCTTTGAACTTGTTTCTGCAAAGTTGTTAGTGACGTCATCTCCATTTCAGATACCATAGGCGCCATGCCTGATACTTCTAGAACTTTATCAGCAATTGATGCTAGTTCTTTAAAGCGGCGATCACCTTCCACTGAAAGAATTTGTTGTATATTGATGGGGAGTCTACGTAACCATGGAAATTTGAATACTGATTCATCCATCTTGTTGGCAGCTAATTTTCGCATTTGGCGAAGCAATCTGGACGGAGTCTTATCTCTTAAGGTTAAATCCTGTAAAAGGGTTTGTAGGCGCCATGTTTCTGAAGACTGATATCGTTCAGTAATTCGAAGTCTTAATGCTGTATAGGCTTCGTTTGGTGAGTTGCGGATGATGTCCGCCACACAAGACAATACCTCCGAGTCTTAGCATGAAACAAGGCAGTGAAATTTCGTTATGTCTGCCGTAATGCCTGAATTAATGAACATACTGTTCAGTTGCGCAAACCGGAGATCAGGACTGTCTTTCCAAAAAGGTGGGGGACGAAATGCTTCTCTCGCAATTTCTGAGTTTTCTCCCATAATGAATAAAATTATGAATTATGAAAGCGTTCGACTTACATAGTTGATAGCAATTGTTGAGTCGAAGTTGTTCTTGAGTGGAAAATGATCGGCAGTGGAATGATATGTTGAAACTGGAAACTTACGTTAAAGCGGAATTCCAGTGAGGAAGTTACCAATGTAGTGGAAATTTGTAGCGGAAGGTCACCAGTGAAAGAAAAGTCACCAATGAATGAAGGGTGGCGCCAATAAAGAAAGTCAACAGTGAAAAAGGCGCCGATGAGGTAGTCAGCCGTGAAGGGGACAGCTTCCTTCTCGATGGCCGGTATAATAATGTAATCAAATATAATCACTGCTATCATTTGTGTTTTTAATAATTTTTATTCACACTCAAAAGAAAACAAACTTATGAAATCGAAAGATAAAAAATTAAGTATTAGAAATAGCAGAAAGGTTGACAGACTGAAGTTCTTATAATGATAAAAAATGGAAAACTAGAAAAAGAAATATTTTCACGTGACAGTCTCGAGTTTTATATCACGCGGACATCAAAGCATAATTATTTCTATATTATATTGATTCGCCTGATCCGCGACATTACCTTTCTCTCTTCTAAACATCATTTTCCCTTAAATAAATATAGAGATATGGAAATTATATACCCAATAAATAAGCCCATAACGAAGTTATTATATTTATGTCTAAATTAGATCCACATGTTTAATGTTGTAAACTAATTGAATCATTAACTAACTATTCTACACCATTTTGAAAATCGTTCAGCGTGGGCGGCAACAAATAATTTTCTTTCGCTTTCTCGCTGTTGCTCTAAAAACAAATCATATTTGAATTATGAATAAAAGTGTCTGCGCCTAAGGATCATGTTGACCTTAAAAATAATAATCTTTATTTATTTTATACGTTATTCGATTAGTATCATATATATTAGCATTGACTATACACATGCCAATGCATGATAATGAGTATTTGATCCCTGTATGTCATAAGTATACAGAAGAATGTTTCAATGATTCATGTGTTAATTCCATGTTATTAATACATAATTATATACCTGATATTATTAACATAATTTGGAAGGTCAGGAGAGAATACACAAATATAACCTCCTCCGGATCAGAAACGCTCTTCTCTGTGCTATTCCAATTTTAGTACATATCTCGCCGAAGTGAGTACAGGAATAAAAATAAATAAGGTGATCAATATATTAATATTATAGAGCAAAAAATCTTAAATTCATTTTTCTGTATTTTACACGCGTAATTTGATTAAGTCATTTATTTCATATATAAATGATAATTATTAATGGCAATGGAATTATTATAAGGTATCAATTAAAACTATATTAGATAATTAACTCAGGAATTTACTAACAATTCCAAAACGTTCAATAATTATATGAACTACACTAATTAATAATGGCTGCTGTATAATTGAAGTAGAAATTCACATGGACCCAGTTAATCAATTAATAATGCACTTTTTGTTAATTAAGGCATTTCTTATTTCTTAATTATTTTGTTAGGTAATTAAATAATAATTTTAGAAATATGTTGTTGTTTTTTTTGCTTCTACTAGAGTAATAAATTAATTTTTTTTTCTTATTAATCTCAGACTTGAATTAATGAACCATGATTTACTTCATTGAGAAAACAATATAAGCTCAAGTTTACTGTGGTCATCATTACACTGATCATTATGTAAAATACAGTAACGGAAAAGTTATAAAGGAGAAATTAAGAAGAAAATAGGAGCAAAATTTTCTCTTTAATTATAATTCTTTTTGCATAAAAGCGACGGACTCTACATTTCAAATAAGGCTTTAAATAAACCTTGGGATATGCTACTCCACTCAAATTTTAATCCACACTACATCAACTTAATCCACACTAATTCCGGATACACCCAGAACTGCTGCAGTGACAAAGTTTCGCATGTTAAGGGGGCATGATTTCCTGCAGGTATACTTATTCAGCTTTGGACAGGCGGAAACCGCTGATTTCAATTTGTGCAACAGCGGTGAACCTACGACAGCAGATCATCTTGACGTGTGCAATGCACTAAAAACTTGTCAAGATATTATTTACAATTATTCGAAAGCTCGAAGGTTAATTACTAAATAGTCAAACGCCTGGAATTTATAATAATAATAATAATTCTTTTTGCCTTCTTCATAACAGCGTTGACGAAATTTATTTATCTTAAAAAAATATGCGTTCTTTGTTATAACAGTAGCTATTAAAAAAATCCAGAAAGTAGATTTCGTTCCGGTACATAACTTCCGCCGCAAAATGATTTCCGCCACATAATTGAATTTCTGAATATAAAAAACAACAGGTTTGCGTTAAATTTTTGGTGTAGAATACCACAACCAGTTGTTTGGAAGCCATATTTAAATAGCTTATATATTTAAACCCTGAAATATTGTAAATAACTAAACAATTTAAATTTCTGAAAAGGGTGACGTTTCGTTAGCACCAAAATTAAAAGTTCATGAATTAAAAAAATGTTTATGGTTTTGGGAAATGTTAGTGTAAATGTATTTTCTTCAAGTATCATTTTTCAAATAAAGCTTCTATAGAGATTAAGTTCAGCAATTTTAATTGTTGTAAATATTGATAGCTCCATTTTAACCGATAATAATCAATGAAAATGATAATCAATAATCAAAAAAGCAACTATGAGTTATTTAGTTAACCGTCTGTGTATGTACTGTTTTCAGCCAAAATAACGGAGCAAATGTCACTATTGAATTATCATTGGCGCCTTTAAAGATACAGTTATGGAATTAGATATTAATAATGAATACGTCATTGGATTTCTATTAGAAAATTCTCGAGATACTTCAAGTTATTTTTGGTACTAGGGGAACTGATTTCCGTGAAAATAATTTCAAATAGCGGTTGAAATATACATCGTATATAATTGAACTTGTTTTGGTGCGTTCCACAAAATTGCGCATAAAATAAGGAAAAAAGGTTTTGTTAGTTCCCACGCATTTAATACAGAAACACTTAAACTTGCGTTCGATATAAGTTTTCTTTCTTTTCTTTTTCAACTTTCATTCAAACACTCAGTAGGAGATACTTCTTTTCTCGCCATGAGCGGTGGCGACTGCTTGACCAAAGTCCGAAAGTTCTTTTATTTGTTTCCAACCAAACTAAGGCAGAACCGAACTACCATAAATCTCATTCTATCGCAGATTGTTTCCTACTGTGCTGTACTTGGCGATTATTCCAATATTAAAAACTACCCAGGATTGAGCTTTCCTTTTATCAAGCCTCCGTATTCAAGATTAATGTGTAGTTGCCTTATGAAATCATAAAAGTAGACATCTCCACAAACATTTAAAAACCTTTCTGGTGAACGAATTAGAAAAATAGTAAATAAACCACAAAAATAATTGCGAATTCATTGTACTAAATTGTTATTTCGTCTCTAATCCATAGTCAGAATTATAACAAAATTTTATATACGAGTAAATAGAAGAAAACAGTAAAGGTTTTCAACTATTTTTTCCACATTCTTATTTTAACTCATCGTTTAATCGACTTTATTAATATTTAGATATTTTTAAGTTTATGAAATTGCAGCAACGTTTGTATATCTCAAGTGTTTAAAATAAGAAGTAAAATATATATATATATCATTAACCGCGCAATATTTCATTTAATAATATGTATATCAGAGAAAAATGTTATTGTTAGTATGTGTAGTGATCATTTTGGCGGATGTTTGGAGCCTTTTTGGTGATAAAAGAGGAGTGGTGTTATAAAGCAACCCCCAATCGCTCCTAATCTCGATGAAAGCCCGGGATGCTGCTAAATCCGTTCTTTCGCGCCTCCACTGCCGTATTTCATCAGAAGGAAATGGAGACGGGCACTGGTTCTGATGAAGTGCACCCAACGCGACACTGCAAACAAAGCATCTGCCCCAACAGTCGGCACCGATTTGTCCCCGAGATCCGTTCCCCCATTTGTCCACTTCGGCCGGCAGTTTACATATTGAAACGAAAACTCCAGCGAATCATCAAATCTGTCAAAACCCTCTTCTCCCTCCACGCCATAACGCTTTATGGTTCCTGGAATAACCCAGTTGCAGATTTAAGACGAACGCTTTCCATTTTTCAATATCATATCGCTTCGACCCCTTATCATTCTTTAAAGCTCTTAGCCTCTTTCACGAATTAAAACATTGTTGCTTCTTTCATGTGACAGCGAGTCCTTTTCAAGAGAGTTTGATGAAAAATTCTTTAGACGTGATTATTACAATTTCGTTTTGTATCTTTTCCTTTTTCGTATTACGATCATACTTTAAAGTTGTTTATATGGTACAGAATTTGTTTGAAATATTCAGAACACTAGACTAATAATGTAGTGGAAACAACATTTTTGGCTAAGTGGAGAAATATTAAAAAAATTTCCCTTCGACCAGTGAAGGCTCGTGTGTCCAGAAATGGGGTGCCGCACGCCTATTTTTGCCCTTAGAAATACATTTCGAGAGTGCTGTTTTCCTTTTCATCTTTTCTCTTGCGTTTGAGAGGAGGTGGGTGGAGAGTTATCCAGGCATAAGGGACCCTTCAAGTATTATGTAAACACATTTCTGACCATTTTATACCCCCTCCCCCTTGTAAGAAAAAATAAGCAAATGCTTGTCCCTCCCCCAACCCTCATGATAACTTAAAATTCAAGTTCTCAGATTTATTGGTATATATCAGTTTTTGAAATAAGAATGCAACGTGTGATGCAAATTATAATACTTATTTACATTTTTACTCTAATATTGAGCATTTATTTATAAGTTCGCTATAATATTAAATGCTTATTAATAAATAGAGAGTAATCACAACAAATTATCGCATTTAAAAAATATTACCACGCTGTTAATTGCTATGTTGGTGGCCATATACTACAACCATCAGAACTGTACATTAGCTTATAACAGCGTATTAAAACTTATATTGGAAGCAAATAGTGTGTACTAAATAAGAAAAGTGGATTTGCTAAAACATATTTATTAAAAAATGTATTTATTATAATTTTAAAATGTCAGGGAGGCCACGGGGAGCCATGACGTGGAGTTCCAAGCGAAAAAAAAAGGTTGAGAGACACTGATTTAAATTATCAAATATTTAACTGTTATTACGTGTATTTTATAACTTTTACTCGCAGTATGTCGTATATCCAAGTATTGAAGTTCTGTTAGGGTGCTTTGTAACTATGTGCCAGTTTTATCATTATTTGTATCTTACGTAAGCATGGTTAAGATTCCCCTACACGTTGTTAGAAAAAATAAGCAAATCTCAAACCCCCTCCCCCAAAAAATGCTTACGTAATACTTCATCGGCCGCTAATTTAACCTTATTAAAAACAACGTAAAGTAGCAACAAGACATTGTCTGCGTAATTACAATTACGACAATCCAAAATTTCAAATTATTTAAAAATTAATATAATTTATAGAAAAGGAAATGAACTGACATGGACTGAATGGAGGCCGAAATTGAGGGGAAAAGAGGGATTTGTGAACTGAGAATTAGACCAGGAAAAGCAAGAAATATTATGGAATATAAATATGTTACACTATTTATTTTTAATTTTTAAAATATGCATTAATCTACAATTAAAGACAACGTTAATTATGTATTTTTAGTGATATAATAAAAGAATAACGGATTAGTAAAACGTAATCTCAAACGCAATCGTATCGCAGATTATGTTCGTGATGAAAAGAATGTGAAACTCACAAATAACGATAACGTTTGACTTTTGGGCATAATACTAACGAAGGGGAGAAACGCGGGTGACAAAGCTTGTGCAACAACCAAGCTTTCCTGTCTGGTGAATGTAATGATTCTGTCTAGCATTTCTATCAATACGTAGCTCCTTTGCGACTTGCTTTTGCTACGCTTCGGTAACACAGGCGGCTAGTAGATAGGCTATTTCAAATATCGGACCGTTTATTGGGATGTTTGTACTGACTGCGATCATTTTTATGACATATTTCAAGCTAAATGAACATATTCTAATAAAATAATAACAATAAAAATATTACCACAATTTCTTTTTCCTTGTAATGAAAAACTGGCCGTTGCGCAACACTGCAACTTGACCACCAGCCGCCACTACCGTCGAGTATAATAAACAAATATAATGTAATATTAAATAAATATAAAATTAAAATATAATGTAATATAATATTTAATGTTATTTGAGACAATTGACAACAACTCTGGCAGTAATACTCATTACGCTGTCTTCTACATTAAATGTTACAACATGAATTAAACCTATATCTTATATGCAATGTATCATCTCATTACAAACTGAGTTCTGCTCATAAAAACTGGTATCTATATTTTGCTTAGTTATAAATTCTCTACTTTCAGCTTAGTTAACTAACGCGTTTACAGATGCTCATTGTTGAAATTTTCGAAGGTGAACTGTCACTATAATACTAAACCAAAGTATTACTTTACTTTTATTGTTGTTAACAGATGTCCCTGTTCTTATCTAATAATTAAAAAATTTTCCTTTGTTTAAACTTTTGCAATGGAGAAGATTTCTATAAAAATCTTTATTTTTTCTGTTGCTGTTAGTAAAGCTTTAATTTTTATTTGTTATATTAATTCTCTAGTTAATAAATTGACTGCTTTTTTATGATTTCTACACAACACTACTCCTGAAAAGTTCTTAATATAGGTGAAATTTATACTTTTTCCATAAATTTTGAAAGTTAGTGTACATATTACTATTTTGAAAATTTTCTGACGTTCCCGTAAATATATGAACAGATTAATGCAATCTAATTAACTTTCATGAATTAATATAGAATAGTCTTTCTTATTCATAATTAAATTAAGTTAATGTGCGTCATGTAATGAAAAAATGCAGCCCAGATCGCTATTTTAACGCTTTATAATAACAGCTATATTATACTGATAAATGCTATTGCCTTAATAACTTTTCGATTTAGCTCTTAATTTTATTTTCACACTATTAAGCAAAGCTGGCTTTATGACTTTATTAATTGAACAAGGAGACATTAAACTGACGCAGTTATATGTTACGTAATTCTATCAGTTTTGTGTATATTTTGCTCGATAACCTTTTTCGGCAGAGTATGCTACTGTTCTATTTATAGACTTTATTAATGCTTCTAACAAATTTACTTTTGACTGATGTAGATAGATAATTCAGAAAGGTTTCAAATTTTAAATTCAATCGCCAAAAATTACAAAAATGTAGTTATTTGCTTCAGAAAGTTGAATTTCTATTTTCTCCATCCGTGTTATGATTGTTCGTTTAAAGCACGAAATTGCTTAATTCCAACATTTTCCGGAAAAGCATATAGTAAAAATATTTTGAACGTAAAATACTCAACTTTATTGCCTCGTGGCTCCATTTTTCATTGAAATGCATCACGCAATCAAACGTACATCAATATGAATGGATATTGAAAACTGCCTGAGCGAGCAAACTAATTTCTCTGAGAGCTTCACAGAAAGGGCTTTTCCGCTATCTTTCAACACAATAGTGTTTTGATAGGCCCAGCGTGGAAAGTGGAAGATTTGTTCTAGGAGATTATTAATGATAGGCCTTTTTCAGTTAAGTAATGGCTTCGTCATGTACACGATGGGTGTTTGCTTTGCAAGCAGGAGTCTAAATCATTTCTAAGGTATTTTTTTAGATAGTTCACATACGTGTTACTGTTTATATTTTCTACAGCATCAAATTCGCATAGGTGATCATATAAATATACCAAAAGTCTAAGAATTTACTCAAATTTTAACATTTGTATTCAAATGTACAAAATCAATGAGATAAACAGCTACAGGAAAGAGTTCTTGGTAAAAACTTCAAATGTATTATTCTATGTATAATTAAACAGCAGTAGTTTTCGTAATGAATTTATTTTTGAAAGTTAATATGGAGAAAATTATTTCTTTAGTAGTTGTAATGCACATTCACATATATATTAAATCATTTACAAAACTACAGAAATTCTAGATTGGGACGATACAAAAATACCTGGCTTCTAATACTTGGTCACTAACTGACTTCTGATTGAAACAGTTCTGAGGCCCCAGGAAAAAAAGCAAAAAATTGAGCAACTATCAAGCATTATTGGAATTTTTTCTGATTGATGACTAAATGTACATAACGGATTTCCTCTTTGTAAAGGGTAAATATAGACTTTTAGAAATTAAGAAAATCAAAAAAAGATAAGAATTCGAAGAAATATGAATATCAAAAATAAAACTCCAAAAAGTTTATATATTTGTTTTCACTAAAGGTTACTGTAAAACACAGCCATCAACGTAGTGTTTTCAAATTTATTAGGGGACTTAAACACATATTATTAACATTTGTATATTACAATATCTCTAAAATTGCAATTTTTTCGAATTATTGTGGGCTCGGGCCCATATATAGTAAAGATTGGTTATAACGACCTCCAAGGGACCGTGAAAATTCGGTCGTTATAACCGATAGTCGTTATAAAGGATGTCTTTTTAAAACCATAATATAGTAATTCGCTTTGTGTTTTATGAATTGTTTTGATGCTAAAAAGTATTAACCTTGTTTATTTCAAAATAAATAAAAATATACCTAAATGTAATGTATTTAATTGCTGTATATGTATATATATATATATTAAATTATATTTAGAGTAACATTAAATACGTAGTAAATACCTTCATTTTTATTTAAAATAGTGTAATATAGAAAAAAATGTGATCAATAATATTCATAATACTAATGATTTCCGAACAGTGCCGGTTTAAAATTTTTACAGGCCCTAGAATGGAATGATAGAATTGCCCTTAAAGAATGTGGCCATCGTAATATTCAATTAATCACGATTTTTTTTAAATTCATTGTCTTCAATGTTCAGTTTTAGCAGCAAGGCCATAACCAGGATTTAATTTCGAGGGGTTCAAAAAACTTTTACAAAATAATATTGAATAAAGATGTGTCGCCTTTATCGTAAGGAAGAAATATATACACCTCATACAAAAATAAATGAGAAAATACTATTGCCTTTAGACATAGTTTAAATTTCTATTTGTAGTTTTGCCATCCAAATTTAATTTTTTATGTCCCCCTTTTAAAAAAACGGTTTTTATATTTTTTACTTTAAAGTAATCTCAAATTGGTCATCTGCAAAACGAGATTTTGTGGTCAGAATTTTGATAGTTATTCAAGATTTGAGAGGGCTGTTTTTACAAGTTTGACTAGTAAATACATATACGTGTTTTTTGCGGTCCTATTGCAAAATTAATTTCGGGGGGGACCGGTCCCTAAGTCCTCCCATGGATACGGGCATGTTTATCGGTAATAAAAATTTAACGCCTAAATTTTAATAATACAAGGTTCCTTTGAGACCCAAAAATCGCGGAGTCCTGGGTCCAAACCTATTTGGCCCATACGTCAATCCGGCACTGCTTCCAAAAATCGGTAATTTTCGTTTCGAAATTTCGTAATGAAATTTCGCTATAAATTTAATAATGCTTCTCAGTTACTAATTAGTTCTAAGTGATACATGAGAATATAAACCCACAGAGCTCCCCCATCTCACAATGTCCATTAGCTTCTTTACAGCTGCCGCACTCTAGGTCAGTACTCTACTTAGTTAATTTAAAATGGTGTATCATCTCATTATATACTGTATCCTTTCATTCATCCATACACCTACATATGGACAACAACATCTGCTCTTCGCGAAACATAATATTACCTACTTACCAAGGTCGTATCTAGACGCGTTCTGTAGGGGAGTTTGAAATTTCTCGATATTTTAATGTATTTTATTAATATATTTAATAACATAAATATCTAAGTAGGCTAATATATTTAACATTAATGAATAAATTTCTTAACTTAAATTTTGCATTAAAAACTTACAGAGGTAAACTAAAATTTATAATTTCATCATCCTTACTCTTGAACAGATGAAGACCCAAACCTCACCTCTGCAAAAAACATGATGTACACAAGCTCTACCATAGAAATCTATTTTGAACATATTTTTAACGTCAAAGGACAATTTCAATTGTCAATTGTCGTATAAAATTTTGTACAAAACAAAACATTAAAACAAAATTTCAGTATAATTTATTTTAAGAAAAAATATTGTTCAGAGGGGCCTGTTTACATTTCTAGGGGGAGAAACTTACTAAGAAACGTTTTAAAAACGCATTATTAAATATAAACTAGTTACTGTTAAAACATGTGAAAAAGATCATATTAGACTAATGTGCACTTTTCTTACAGAATTTATAATCCGCTAAAGGAAATGGATTTGTATTGATTTATTATTTGTCAGGAAATGTACTTTTATGTACAACTCACGTTTCATACAAACCTGGAATGCCAATTTAAAACAAAAGTGTAGCACAAAATCAATTAAAAGATTCTAATAATATAGCCGATATAATAGCAAAAATTGAAGGTAGCATGCAAATTATTAGAAAATGCATGCTCTAATTTCTAAGCCCTCCGTAACACCATAAAAAAGTGTGCTCATAATTTTTCGGCTTATATTACATGAAAATAATATTATTTTAATTCTCCTTTAGAATTACGGTACCATTACTATTATTTAATATTAGAATACATTGCTATTTAATGTTAAAATATTTAAAATACACATTTGTTTGTGCCTGAAATTTCGTTTTTGATAAAAATCTGACACTCCCATTCAGACCATGGTCACCAAGATAAAAAACTTAGACTAGAGTATAGCTAGACAAACCGCTTATTCATGTTTGGTACGGCAATATTCACATTTTTCTTATGACAGTCCTTTAAAGAGGAGATGTAGAACAGGAACGTTCCTGGGTTGTTGGCCGCCCAAATGCAAAAGCAATATTACCGTCCTTATTAATTTAATATTATTTAATTATGAAATTGGTAAATGCAGTGTTGACTTTTATATCTGTATATGCATAGTTTTAAATTTTAAATAGTTGTCATGTAAAATGGAAATTTTTTTGATTTTTCTTTTCATAAAATGAGACAAATTACCCTTGATATTTGGATCAACGAAAATATGATAAACGATCTGCGGCCGCCCAAGAGCGGGAGTACCGCTTGCAACCCCGCCAGGAACGGCCCTAGATGTAGCTTGCACTAATAGCTCAAATCAAATCAAATAAATTTATTTAGTGGGTAATAATACATATCAAATTTATTTAGAATTTAAACTCATTTTTCACTAAATGAGCAAGAATAAAAACGCAACATAATACTAAAGAATTATGTGATATTATACCGACAACGAAATATTGTAAAAATGACAGATAATCAGACTGACAAGTCCAATATACTTATGTATATTATCATATATCAATATATCATTTAACAGTTAGTCGTCTCGTCACCCAAAATGAGGTAGTTTGAAACAACAGCACATGGTTACATATAAATTTAGAGGATGGTCAGTGAGCGACCATGAAATACGTGTTTGAGAAAGAAAGTTTAAATAAGAATTTATTATAATGCTAGATTGCTCCTCATGGCTTGAGTTGGGACCTTATACTATTATATCGAACAACCTCAACACCTTACCATGTATTTTAAACAGCACAGTACGTGATATAGGTATATTTTAGTAATTTACGCAAGTAAATTGATGATGTCCTGTGAGATATAATTAATATTAACTAATTCAATTTTTATACATACAATCAAAAAATTCATATAACTCGTATAAAACATACTTTTGAAGTAAGTTAAAACGCTTGCATAGAGCGAAGCCTGAATGTTTTGGGTTTTTTTCTGCTTCTTATAGTTCCCTTATGACACTTGTGTCAAAAAAATCCCACAAAATTTTAGTTTCTTTTAGGTTATAGACTGGTTAAATTTCTTGCCTTGAAAACCGAATTTGTTATTAAAAGAACATGGGTAAATTGACACTTGACAAAATTTCTATAAAAGTGAACTCTCATCATCAATATTAATATCAGAAAAATTTTAAGAAAATAATATGTCAAACTTGAAATCACGGAACTTTTAACTAGAACATTCTCTCAAATATATGATGGAGTCAAAAGTTTCTGAGTCCTTTTTTCTTATATTTTCTTTCTTCGTTAACTTTCATACCTCGTTTTAGATGAGTAGTATTTTCTATTTTATTTTTATGTATTTTATATTTTAAACGTATTTTCAATTTTTGTGCTTTTTTTAATTTTAATTTTTTTTTTCCGCATGTGAAGAGAAAGCTCATATTAATCAGATTGCATTACACCATTATTCGAATTACCTTTCAAAAATAGCAGCGATGGCTTGTGAAAGTCACAAAAATACCCACGAATATTATAAGCATCTGTTTTCTGGGATGGAATTAACATTCGGCAATATGTCAGATAACTGTAAAATAAAAATAGCTATAAATAAATACAAAATAGTTAAAAAACAGGCCACAAGAAATTTATGATCTCTCAACAAAACACTAAAGGAGGCAGAAACGGGAAAAAAATCGACTTGGCGCGGAAAAACGCCACTTCAGCGCAGCATGCGGTTGGTCAGTCGGCTTCTAAATAAGGTGCAAATGGAAGCTCATGAATTGTAAATGGCTGGCCGGCTGCCATCATGGAACAGATATGTTTCAGTCCAGCTCAGTGCCGATGCTACTTTTCACCCACATGTCCTCCGCCTATTAACATGCAAATCTTGGTAACCTCCAGGCTAGAACTTATAAATTTGAAGGGAATAAAGGGAGGAAATAAAGAAATAAAAGGCTCTTCTCTCTCTTTCTCCGACGTCGAGTTGTCTGACCAAGAGTACATCATTTGTGATGCGCCTATCGTCCAGACATCGTTTCAACAATCGCTCTTTTGGCCTCTTTGGCGAACAACACACAATTTTGAATTCTTAGCTACAACTGTGAAACAATAAATCAACAATCGTCATTTCTTATACTATAGTATCCTTTCCATGGGGATATAGGGTGCAGGTGTGAAAAATAAATCAAGCAGCAGTTATAAAAGAGTTGCTTCAGTTTTGTACTGATTTGTCATGATGAGTTTCGTTTCAGTTTGCGTACAATAGCTTCAAATGTGAACTGAAAAGTTGTGAAAAATCTTCTACAAGTCCAACGAAATGCTAAAGTTTAAGCACCGAAAACAAGAAATCATGGATTTAATGATAGTTCATAAATCTAAAACCAAAATTCAGTTTCAGTGGGAGAAAGGTATTTCTTTATTCATTTCTCAAGGATATGTTAATTCTATGAGGAATAATTATATATAACTCCTTATACACATTATCCTTTGATGCATGCAAAGTAGAGTAAAAGGTCATACGGTGTTGTTCAGCTATCAACACGTGAATCTAAAAAGCGTATGAAAGGTTTTGGGAAATTTTGGTGTTCATCAAAACCAGCATTTGGCTTCATCTCAGCAACCCCTAGCCATCCGTGGATGGCCGGCTCGAAGACAAGGATAAAAAGAACATACCAATGGGCGGAAAAGAGAAATAGCGTTAGAGTGAAGAGGGAATATAAAGATAAAAATGAAAAGAACTTTTCCCATCGCTGACGCTAAAAGCGAGTGGTTACAAAAAAGATGTTTCGAAATGGGTGCAATTTCGTGAATCATAGGGATTGGAAAACAATTTGAAATTCATATCTGACTGGGACATCATTTATCCTGGGCAGGAGCAATTGCAGTTTCTTCGGAGAATTTCTTTGCTGTTGCCTTTCGAAGATGTTGATGGACTGAAGGGAAGAGAAAACGAAATGGGCAGTTATTTCAAATCTGGTGATAGTTTTCCAAGAACAGCATGGATCACAAAGCCGGGGAGTGTTTTTCTCATTTAAGCTTTCATCTGTAGGTTTTACGGTAAAGCGCTTTTACCAAAAAGATGTATGGCAAAGTTTTGACTTTTGATTGTATTTACAAGGTTCCAGTATAGCATCTTATCTTCTAAACGAATGATAATACTTTTATCTTCTGTTCTGATCAACTAATCGGATAAAATCTTGAAAATATGAGCAGTATCTAAGTATATACTTCCGTTACTACAGAAGGATTTATCAGTGTCATAAGTTTGTTGACAGATTTATGTGTAAGTGCTGCTTATGCAAATAAATACGCAAAATCGTACTTTTCTGCATATTTTCAGACGATTTTATTTTTGTAAATAAGTTTACCACATATCCCATTGCAGTTTTATCTATACATATTTCACTCAATATATTTTGGATCTATTGTATTAAAAATTAATTAATTATTAAAATGCTTACTGCAGCTATTGCATTAAAAATGAAAAGTATGTGAAAACGTCAGTAATATCAGAGACTAGCATATAGGGTGACTGGTAAGTCTAATGGTCGTCTAATTCGAACAGTCCTAGATACATCTACAGATACTGTATTAATCTTCTTTCGTTCTATTTCATTAAAATACAGATTTTATTTGTAGTTTTTATCGTTTAAAATGTGAGAAATAATGATGATTTATTACACTATTTCAATCAAAATAATCCACTTTTTCTCAAATAGTGACTAATGTAGAATATTTACAAAGTTAGTTAATTATTTAAGCTAAACAGAATTCTTTGCCACCGTTATTCTATTACATTACTAATTTTCTTGATAGAATCGTTACACTTGCGAAACAGTCCAGGGGACAATTCCTTTCCGAATCGGTCCACCATCTTTACAGGCTCTCCCTACTTTCAGGAATTCACTAACATTTTATCATTATTACCCATTGTTTCAGGAACATTATTATCACTCTGATAGCTCCGTTTTCAGCCGCTGGCTCTTTTGTAGAGTTGATGGGAAATTGTAACGTAAGCGGATTGCATCTGCCCATTGCCAAGCTGCTTCCGATCGCTTGCAGCATAGCCATCATGACATCCAACTGATTGGGGAGAGACAATTCCGCTTTCCTTCCAACATTCCTCTTTAGCCTAGAGCATATCCGAACCCCCACACTATATAAGTCAGGGAATGAGTTTTGCTACTGTTAAAACGCATTCTTTATTTCTAAATAATATCCTCAGATTACAAATACCGGTCATTCCTATTAACCAACAAAATTATGTTTACTTCTAAATAAATCTACCAGTGAATATTACAACTATATAATTCAATTTTGCTAAAGCAAACTCTATTGAAACGATTCATGCATGTAGATGAAAAGCTTTTGTGTTTGTGGGTATTTTTGTAGATTATTTCCACAATATATCGCATGTATATTATTCTTACTGTTAACTTTTCCCAATTCGACTATAAATTCGAAATAAATGAACAAGTCCAGTATTTACTTTACAGACACCTGTATACTTTAACAAGAAAAATAGCGATCATAATTTTTCTTTCACGAATTTTTCACGAATAACGTTATTTACGAAAAAGTTAAATTAAGTAAATAATAAGTCAAATACTAAAAGAATTAACCCGATATTACTTTCATTCACATATTAGTATTTTAACATATTAGAATATTTTTAAACGTACTAATGAAAAATAATGATATAATAAACTAATATCATAATAAGTGCTACTTAGAAATTTAGTGATTGAACACTATTTAAGTTTCTTCATATATATATATATATAAAAGTTTTCCTCGCCCATTCTTGGCGGAAACAGGCTTTGGGACGGGCAGAGCGCCATGTTCCCAAGCCTCTTTTTACATCACTTCTTAATGTGCCATGTCTAGAAACTTCCTGACAATGTGACACGTGTTTAGGATTGTGGCTTTTTGTATTTCAATGTAGGTGTTTGGGTCAATGTTGAGTATCTCCAAATTCGTCGCAAGCGTTTTTGGTACTATCCCTGTTGCTGAGATGACTAACGGGATGATGAGGATCTTTTCCATACCCCATATATCTCGTACTTCATGTCTGAGATCTTGGTACTTGGTGATTTTCGTTGTGTAGGTTGTCTGTATGTTATTGGTGTTGGGTACTGCTATGTCGATTAAGTACGTGGTCTTATTCGATTTATCGACGAGGGTTATGTCAGGACGGTTATGTGGGACTGTCTTGTCTGTTATGATTGCTCTATCCCAGTAAAGCTTGTGTGTTTCGTTCTCATGCACGGTCTCTGGCTCATATTTGTAGTACGGGCATTTTTCTGTCAGAAAGCCAGCATTCGCTGCCAATTTCTGGTGGACTATTTTCGCTACTTGATCGTGTCTATGTTTGTAGTCTGACTGCGCAAGGATCTTGCATCCTGCCATCACGTGTTGGATTGTCTCCGATGCCGCATGACAGTGTCTGCATTTGTCGCTTTCTATGTCTTTTCTCTGGATGAATTTCTGATTGTTCCTTGTTGCGATCACTTGGTCTTGGATGGCTAGCATGAATCCTTCTGTCTCTGGCTGGAGAGTGCCTTTGGCCAGCCAAGAATTTGATGCCTTTTTGTCAACGTGTGGTTGTTGCAGGTCATTGTAGTGCCTGCCATGTAATGGTTTTCCGGCCCAAGTTCTCAGTTTCTGTTCGTTGGCTGTTTCGAGGACACGCTCTTCGGTACTACACAGGTTTAGTGGCGTGTAATTTGCATCTGCTTGTATTATGGCTTGGATGAGTGGCGATCGGGGACTCTTCAACTGGAAGTATTGCCTCATGCTCTGGATCTGCTTGTCATGTAAGTCTTTGAGGTCCGCTTGTCCGCGTCCTCCTTCTTCCCGGGGTAGTGTTTGCCGTTCAATTGCCGTTGCAGGGTGTAGTTGTCCGGCTCTTCTCTGGATGGTTCTCATTTTCCGCTGGAGTTGTTCTAGTTCAGTGTTGGACCATTTGATGATCCCGAAGGAGTAGGTGAGCACTGGTACCGCATATGCGTTAATGGCTTGCGTGGTGTTCTTCCCGCTCAGTTTCGTCTTCACAATGCTTCTAAGTCTTTCTTGGAATGCTTGCGTGAGCTGGACTTTGACTTTCTTGTGCTCCTGCTGCCGTTTTTGCATTATCCCTAGGTATTTGTAGGTTTCGCCCTCGTCCAAGGTCTTCAGTAGTCTCCCGTCTTCGAGTTCGATGCCTGGTAAATCTTCTTTGCTATTCTTCTGTATTTTGCACTTATCGAGGCCGAATTCCATTCCTATGTCCTTGGAGAATGTCTCTGTTATACTGATGAGTTGTCGGAGTTGGGTGATTGTTGGCGCGTATAGCTTGATGTCATCTACGTACATGAGGTGGGAGACTTTATGTAGGTTTCTCTTGTCTTTCTTCAGCATGTATCCGTATTTACTTGTGTTCAGCATCCTTGACAAGGGGTTTAACGCCAAGCAGAACCACTGGGGGCTTAGTGCGTCTCCTTGAAAGATTCCGCGGCGGATGGGGATCTCGGCCGTTTCTATTTTACTGTCTGGCGTGTTTAGCTGTAACCGGGTTCTCCATTGTTTCATGCTGCTCTGTAGGAATCGGATGATTGAGGGATGCACTTTGTATATGCTGAGTATTTCAAGGAGCCACGAGTGCGGAACAGAGTCGAAAGCCTTCTTGTAGTCTATGTATGCGGTGTTGAGTTTTCGCTTTTGTTTTCTTGCTTGTTCCAGGATAACTGAGTCGATGGTAAGCTGCTCTTTACATCCCAGAGTCCCTTTCTGGCATCCCTTTTGTTCTTCCGTCATTAAGTTGTTGCTTTCGCTGTGCCGGCTTATTTTTTCAGAGATGCACCCCGTGAGTATCTTGTACAGGGTGTTAAGGCACGTAATGGGTCGGTATTTCGCTGGGTTACTGGTATCCTGGTCCTTCGGTAGGAGGTAAGTTATTCCCTTGCAGAGGAATTCAGGCATTTTGCTGGGGTCTTCAATTATCACACATATATATATAGATATATATATAAATTCGAAGAAACTTAAATAAAAAGGGGAATTCTCGATTTTTTGTCTGCTGTATTATTAGGTCAATTACTTAAATTTTGTATTGAAAAATTATTCTAATTTGTGTGATTGGTTGCTGGACGACGAGCTGGACAACGAGCTGGACGTAAACAACAAATTGACTCTGCAGCCATTCCCCTCCGTTTCGAACATGGGGATATCGGCCAATATGGTTCATTTCGGGTCCCCTACCACCCCTTAAAATTTTTTCCTCTAGTTAAGAATCACCTTGTGTGTGTGTGTGTGTGTGTGTGTGTGTGTGTGTATTATTTTGAAATCACTCCGCGTGCCACAGGTTGAATCTCTACAAATGCTTTCCTCACAAGTCTATCCCGAGTAATTCGATTCCATATCACCACAACCTGCTTTTTATTTCATCCACCCATCTAGTTTGAGAACGTCTTTTAGCTCTTCGGTGATCTTTTGGAATCCAATTCAGAATTACAATTATCCATCGTTGATAAGCTTTCCTTGCGATATGCTCAGCTCATCGCCATTTCACTCTTTTTACTTTAACAATGGTGTCCTCTACTTCTGTTGTTCTGGTTATCCAAGTGTTTCTTTTTTGATCCCTTCTAGTTAATCCGAGCCTGCACCTCTCCATGCCGTTTTGGGTTATTTATAATTTCCGTATTGATGTATTCGTTAGACTTCTTGTCTCCGATTCTTAAAAGGGGACTGGCAATTACCACTGGTTGAAGACCTTTCTCTTTAGTCTGTGAAATAATTGACTCCATACCACACAATATATGCGCTATAACCACCGCCAAAAGTTGATGCACTAGGTATTAGTGTGTGACCTTTATGTTGCACACTGCTCCGTTATAAAAAGTTGTTTTGCAATGAAAATGCAATAACTGCTGTAAACATCTAATTCAGAGTGTACTTTTTTTAATATGGTTTTATTTTAATTATTATTAAGTGGTTCATTATTATTTTAGGTGGTTGGGTAACAGAATTCCTTTTTTGAGTAATATTAAAGAAATGCACAAATCTAAATAAAAAGAAGTCCAGTAGTAAGCATTTTAATAAAGGAGTCGATTTTGCCTATTTTCTTTGTGACATAGTTTTCCTTCATAGATGTTTGGTTGTATTTTTTCGAAAACGAATTATTCGCGGCGACACTTTGGCGTTGATGCTTGTCTCCTGCATATCTGCCTCCTTACGGACAAAGCAAAATACAGTGTTACAGGTCCAGAACGACAGGACGCGATGATCTGGAAGCAACTCTCGCAGAGAGCTTTCCATAATTCATTTTCTCCACTAGCGCATATGTTGTCCCGGGCGTTCATATCATCGTTCTGAGAAGTGAGGGAATGGCTTGCCTCTCTCATCCCATTGCCCGCTCACCACATCCCTTCGCTATCCATACATCTATTTCCTATCCCCCTCATCTCTCGCGACCAACCCCAACATCGAAGCTTCGTTTTAATTTTCAAGATTGATCTCCAATAATACGCCCCGCTTCTAGAAAGCGATTTCCTGGTGTTTTCGCATCCTAACAGAAGAAAAACGTCCATGGCCCTTTAACAGGATTTGAATGTATATCAGTGATGTAATCAGCTGTATATACTCTATCACTACAGTTTCTTATTAAAAAAAAATAATTCAGCTAAAACTTGCACCTTTTCCTTTATTTATGAATTATTTCATATTTCACAATAAATTTAATATACCTTAATCTTTTTAAAAAAATACTATAAACAAAATGTGTATACTGACGTATTGTGGTACTTTTTTCTTTAGCTGGTACTGAGAAAATGGTTGATTCGTATATTTCCGTTGTGGTACAGGAGCCTGTTTCCTGTGGTACACTTTTAGGACCCTTGTCGTTATCGTCTGGATTCCCTGATTCACTATCCATTCTTATTTGGAGATGTGAAGACAGAATTCCCCTTTCCAAACAAATACTGAAGGTGAGCTTTTTTGGTTTATTTTCGTCGTCTGAGACTTTTTTTTTAAATTTCATTTTAATTCAATTCTTACAAATAGGCTAAAACAAAATTCATATTTTATTACGTATTAGATCTGTGGATTATATAATCATCTTAGTATATTTTTCAGCAATGTACCAAATTTCTGATTAGGCCTAACTTTAAAGCAGTTAATTGAAACGCGAACTTAATTTCAAAGTAAAGTATAAATTGCTCTGTATATTTTCATGGTTGAACTTATACTCAATATTAAGCTTATAGAAAACGGCAAAATTTTAAGAAAGAATAAAACCTAAACGAAGAATATGATGAGAAAAGTTCTATTTAATATTCGTAAACTATTTAAAAAATTTATATTTTTAAGTTAAACTTGCTTTCAGTAGTTTTACATTTTCGTAAACAAAGTAATTTCGGGTCACATTGCATAGTTAAACACATAAATTTACATACAAAAGGTTAAACACTGGTAAAATAGCAATGAAAAAGATCACCCAAGCTTTCGGACGCGTCAACAGCAGTCCTTCATCAGGAGTAATGACGATGTTATGTTTCTGTCTCTTTTTATACTTGAAATTTCTGGAAAAAAACCGTCATCAGAGTAGTCCCGCAGAATGGAAAAACCCAATGGGAACCAATGGGAGGCCTCCAATAGAATCATGGAAAAACCCAATAGGGACCAATGAGAAACCCACACTGCGGGTTACCTAATGTTGGGGATGTCCCATACATTTCAGAGTAAGAGTTGTTTATAAGTTTCTGGAAGTGGTTGTGATGTATTAATGGCTTTCCCGTGTAGTTTGTAAGTTTCCCAAGATTCTAAGAAGAGTCTACTATTCTTGTTTGTGATGTGACGGTGTAGTATTTTTGTTGAGTCCCAGTCGGGTTCGTGTCCGTGTTGTAAAGCGTGTTCTGCCAGACGTGAGGCTATGTCTCCTTTCGCGAGTGCTTGTTTGTGTTCTTTTTTTCTTGTTTTGATCATTCTTTTTGTTTGTCCTATGTAATGTTTGTTGCAGTCTTTGCATGGTATTTGGTATATGGCGCCTGTGAGATCTTCTGGTGGAACTGGGTCTTTAACTTTTGTAAGTTGTTTGCGAAGTGTTGTGACAGGGGAATAGAATGTTTTGATATTTGCCTCTTTAAGGATGCGAGAGATTGTTTCGGAAATGCCGTGAATATATGGAATAGATATGCGGGTGTGAGATGTATTGTTTAAAGATGTACTATTGGGTCTACAGTTTCTGAGAATGAATCGTTTAGGGTATCCATTATTTTTAAGTGCCGTGTGTATGTGTTTTGTTTCTGTGTTTGAAAGTGTTTCATTACTGCAGTGAGAATTCGCTCTAAGACTTAATGTTTTAACAACGGAAGCTTTGTGGCATGTTGGATGATGCGATTTAAAATCGAGATATCTGTCTGTATGTATGTCATCATCCAGCATGCCATAAAGCTTCCGTTGTTAAAGCATTAAGTCTTAGAGCGAATTCTCACTGCAGTAATGAAACACTTTCAAACACAGAAACAAAATACATACACGCGGCACTTAAAAATAATGGATACCCTAAACGATTCATTCTCAG
>QLNU02015360.1:1089799-1101946 GCA_006491805.2 Dysdera silvatica | reverse complement strand
AATAATACAAAATTTAGTGCAAATTCCTCTCACCCCCAAACCTTTCCATACAACTTACGAAATCCGAAGTCTAGCCAGTTTGAGGAAATTTCACACCCCTCCTTTCGAAAATTTCGGCCGCCGAAGAAAATCAGTGAAAAGGAAGTGAAGAAATTGAATTACTAAAACAGAATAAATGTGTAATTCTAGTTCGTAAATCGAGTAGCAGAAATTAGTTCAATGGGATATTTTTCGGAACCAACCCAATAATTTGTACAAACGTTAAATTCGTAAATTGGATGTTCGTAAAAGCACGAGTGCACTGTATTTTCCTTTCCCTCCAACTTTATATGTGTTCATTCTTCACTTCGCCGTTCCTGCCCCTCCCCAGTAATAAAAATAATAGATTATGTATACGTATACATATGGTGATTTTTTTTACTGGGGGAAGGGGAGGGTGAATAGTCAATCATTCCAACCGAACGTTGTTTCTTTTGCAATCAATTTATCATTAACTTCAAAAATGTCATGTTTTAAAATTTTGAAAGACAATTCAGTACCTATCAAGCAGCGGTCGAAACAGAGAGAAAATTGGAGGGGGTGTGTAAAATACAGTAGGACTCGCTAATAACGAGCCCGCATTTAGCGAGTTTCCGGATACAGCGAGGAAAACATGGATTTTGTTTGGTATAATAATTAAACGTGATACAGTTTAACCGCTTTTGACGAACAAGTATTTTTTGGAACCCTAATTTAACGAGCGATTTTTTTGGAACACGGATTTAACGAACAATTTTTTTTTTTTTTGGAGATCACCCACTCTCTGAAGTTACGCTCCGCCACTACTGACGACATTTTGTGGATATTATGCTATTGCGCTAATATAATTGTTGCATAATTATGTAATTCAAAAATCGTATAAAATATTTAAAAACGTTTAAAAAATTCTGTAAATAGAGAGCTAAAATTTAAATTGGTATTACTTGTAATTATATGAAATATGGGCACATCTATAGAATAGCTACAAAAGACCCTCTAAATATATATCTTTGATGGTGTAATACGTTATAATGCATAAAAATCAAGTTCAGAAAACTATCATAGAATTGACTGCACCGAAATATAATGTAACAAATATAATAATACGTTCTAACCTCGATTTAACGGTTTTCACAGGACTAGTGAAAATAATCACTAAATCGAGGAATTCGTTAAATAGGCACACACATTTATAGGAATGAATGATTTCGTCCCCATGCCCCGATAACAACTAGCTTTAGAATCAAATGCTCCTAACGGTGATTTACTCTTAACTTAGCATCTAAAAGTGTACTAGCTGTCACAAATTAATTTATCTATCGGGAAACCAAGTAGTTTGGTGTTGGTCAATATTAGCAAACAATATACGAGATCGTGAGCAGGTATTTATTGTGCTCTGAAAGTTACAACAGTAGTAATAACATTCAAGCCAAAGCTATCCATCCTTTCGAGCGAATGTCTGTATTGGAACCAATCAATACGTCAAAATCACATGGCAAACTCTGGAACTGCTTAAGAACCCATCCACTTGTGAAGACCAAACCGAGGCAGTGTTACTACAAATATATTAAATAAATTAACCAAACAAATGGCGTAATATCTAACTAGCAATTTAGGTTAATTACAGCAATATTAGACCATAACAATAACCTGCACTTGGTATCCAGCAGCTGACGTCTCGGGCTCTTCTACACAGGTCCTTCTAAGCACTTAGACTCAATACCAGGTTTACCAACAAGTCCTATTAAACCAATAAACTAGTTCTTTACAACTGGCGGCTTCACTTCCAAGTTACTCTCGTTCCTTATTAACAAGTCCCGAAATGTCCTAACTGGCTAACTAAAGTCTACGTTAAATAAATTATTAAGTACATTTTCACACCGGTTAGCCTTAACTAAAAATATAACAAAAGCAATATCGCCCTTTGGCAGTCCGTTGAATCAGTCTCTTCCTTCCGATATAACAGCCTACATCCCTTGCGGCGCAAGGTCTGCAGTTGTCGAACACGTTTCTTTAATCCGCAGACTGGTAACGTTAATTACGCTGCTTCCACTAGGCATTTGCTACTCCAGCTATGATTCGGAAACTAGAATTTAGCGAATAACTTATGACTCCAATTCCAGCCCTTGCTCCGCAAGCACTCCACCGTTCTCCTCAACGTAGCCATTGACATGACAACATTGTCATTGGTTGAGCAAGCAAACGAAAAGCCAGAACTACAACGCACACATAGCGTCCCATTGAAAGCCCAAATAACATCTTAAAACGTTTTAACTAAACAAAGAGTTAACATCTCAGTAATCGTGGTTAAATAGCTCTTGCTTTCATTATTCAATTATACTACAGTACTGACTGGAGACTGACGTCATTTAGTCTCCAGCGCCCTCTTACAATATCCAATAACCAAAGTAACTCAGCTGGCCCTGATGCTGACTTTACAAATGAACTAATATCTCCCTGCCGTTACAACGGGGACGACGGTTCCCGGGCCCTTCCCTGGGCTTAAAATTTGTATGAAAAATATATTAAAAAGTAGCAAATATTACGTTAAAAAATATTTTTTTTACATATTTTCGACCCTCCTCCAACAAAAATCATGGGTGCGCTGTGAATCGGAACGGAAATAAGAAATCATCGAAAAGGAAAATTATACATAAAAATGATTACCAGCTTTCTGAAGGATACGTGTAATTTTAATAAATATAAAATACAAGAAAATGCGCAATTACTACTTCTAAAAGAAATTTTTGACTGACGTTTGTTTTAGTTTTTCTTGGGAGCTGACATTTAACATTGCCTTTTCGATTTTTCAAATGCATCGAAAAGATCACGCTTGACGTCAAAACTCAGTAAATACTTCTTTACACACTGTAAATCAGCATTCGCTTCAATTGAGTAAACTCAATTGAAGTTGATTTTCTGACGACAGTTGATTTTCTAACTGAAATTCGACTTTCAGCCACAGGGTGATGACGAAAACTTATCGTTAAATCGAGAAATCAGGCGTTAAATCGAGGAAAATATAATATTGGATTCAATGTAACTCAATCCTGACCAATACAAACAATCGTTAAATCTAAATTAGACTGACTCACATTTAAACTGACTCACGAAATTTGACTGACATCACATACCGACTAAAGCTCACATTAGTTAACAACTAAGTTATTAGTAGTAAAATAAAAATATATAAATTCTATATTATCACGGCTGTTACAAGAACCAAGTACACATTTAATTATTAATTATGTATATAGTAGGTTCATGTTTTTTGGTCTCAAATAAAATATAGATTCAAAAATAGACGAACTTTCCAAGTTGATAGGTTTAAATCCTCACCTCTTAAACATTGCAACGTGAATAAAACAAAAGCTATCAATAAAATTCTATTTTTGAAATAAAATTTTCAAAACATTTTTTGAAATTTACTCGTTTGTTTAACGTTGGGAAAAATGCTAAATCTAGAAGTTATTACTTCATTTACATAGAAGAACGTAAATTATAACGTCAAAATTCCAGTTTTCTCACTAAATATATGTTGTGTTTAAACGAAGTTAATTTCTTTTAAATATAATGGAAAACCTGTATTTTTCTGTAAATGGAGAGCTTAATGCTTTGATTAATAATTGTTTTTTGCCAAGAAATAGGGGTTTAAATTTTATTGTGATAGTCCACTCTGAAAAAGACTAACAGTGTGTACGGAGAGATTTTAATTAAAATTGGCACAAAAATTATTGATTTGCCACCATATTCTAAGGAATTTTTATAAATCGGAATTATTCAAGGCATGCCGCTATGTGATTTCCTTTCAAGAGTCCAAGTGACTCTGCATATTGCTATAAGCAGTATAAAACTTAATTTTCTTCAAATCTCATGACGGCTCTGGTTCATCGTTGCTCATTTTGGCATGAAAAACATGTCGCAGCCATCATATGAGGTCAAAGGTTTAAGCAACTTTGAACACGGCTTGATAGTAGGTGCCATAGAGGTAGGTCACACCAATTCCGAAATCAAAGCCAAATTTACGTTTTTACGTGCAACAATTTCAAGAGTGTATCATAACTACACAACATCAAAAAAGACATCTAGCGTTCGATACCTCCATGGCTGACGAAAAACTCCGGACGATCGTGGACATTGCCGTCTGGCACTCGTTTTAACATCCGACTATCGTACGCCATTGCCACAAATAGCAGCAAATCTAATGCTAGCACCGCATCAGTATTCGGAGATTACAACATGTCTTTCCTTTCATGAGTCATTTGAAAGGTGTATTAGTTTTTCTGGCATTTCAGTGTGTATAAGTGTGAGTTAATTTTAATTTCGGATGGATGTTGTAAATATTTCAGAAGCAATTGTGCAGTACAGTTTATTTCCATTAAATCGTATTCTAATCAGCGAAACGGCGCTTTAAAAGAAAAATTACTTGTTTTTATCGATATCAGCTAAAATTTTGATTTTGCGTAGATGTAAATGCTAATTTGAACAATGCGTGAGTGAGAACAAATTCAAGGAAAACTCTATATATTTTCAATTATTTTTCTGTGTTGTTACGTACAGAAACAACAAAGGTCATATACACCGGAACCACTGGCGTACGCAGGATGGTGTTGATGGGGGTGCAACCCCCTTGCAATGAAATGTTGTAATTTTAACATAGGAATATATGAGTTGTAGCTCTGTAATCCATTGACCTGTAACCCCCTTATGAACTTCCTGCGTACGCCTATGACCGAGACCTACAATTTTCCGAGGAATCCGAACCTATGTTGTTAAGGGAACGTAATCGTAGATTACAGCATAACAGTATGCTTTCTACGATCCCATTAGGAGTCGATCCAAGCTTAATGCAACGATAGAAGAATGCGTTACCCCCACGCCACGGTTGAGCACTGGAGTTACATTTTCCCTGGGAATTTGACCTTTTAAGGCCTAATTAATCAACCTCCCTAACTACAATGTAAGTAAAGTTAATCAGTAACCGTTTTTATTTTTTAGCACTGTTGAAAGAGGAACCCGAATTAACAGTACGTTAAATGGACGCGTTGCCACTGTACCACCACAGTGGTGGTATAATTTGTAATAGTGGTTTATAATTTAAAACTGTAATTAAGAATGTTCAACACACATTTTAACTTAACCCTCTGATTGCTTATCCCTCGATTTTCACGGGCAACATGAATGTAACAAAATTTGCTCATCCCGCGATTTTCTCGGGTATGAAATTTTTCCATCTTTCATCTCTCATCATCTTTGGTTACAAAAATGTGCTACATATTTTAACTCTCAATTACATGTAGATTTGAAATATATAATAAAAAAATATGCAATTTTTGAAGAGATTGTTATAAAAAAAATCGAGCAGTTAGAGGGTTAATCTTATTGATACACTCTGTTGTGATTTTTAAAATAATCGTTCAAATTGGAAACAATTAAGATGGTATGATAGAAATACTTAAAACTCAACTTTGTTTTGATTTCATCTATAAGTGTAACTTATTTATAAATGTAATTTTTAATTTGAGTTTACGTTTAGTGTATTTAAACAGTTGGGGTTTATTTTCGGAGAGAAGTATGTAGCGCCATCTATCGATTACGACGAGCAAATTATTGTTCGTTACATACTTCACTGCAAGAAAAAATGACGCTTACTCGAAAAGTGTGTTCTATCGCTATGAAACTTCAAGCACATAATAAGTATGTTTTAAAATAAAAGAACATACTATGAAACCCCTTATTAGCGGACACTCGCGTGACATTAAAGTTTGTCTAAAGTTTGTCCTTAAACGAGAAATGACCGTCAAAGAGGGTTGATTCTGAAGTAGCTGAAATATTACATTTCAACCATTTAAATAATTCATTTCGAAACTTATGTATTTTTGAGCATATAAGACAAATTTGAAATAACAAATATTAGCATTGTAAGATATTATTACCCTTCACAGAGATAACACAATTGCCAAATAATGGTCAACACAGAAAAGCCTCCGGGGCGAGATTTTATGAGATTTTACATTATTGTATAATATTAGCATTCGTTGAATAAAATATAACAAGTAAATTTACAACAAAACGTTAAATATTAAAATTTATTTACTTTGGGGAAAAATTTAGTAAGATTAATAATTGAAATTAAATTTCGTCCTTCCAGTGTAAAAAAGCGAATTAAAAAATCGCTTTTCTGCACTGGAAGGACTTATTGAAGAAGTTGACATCTCAGAAGCAAATGAAAACATTGTTAAGACAATAATTGAAACTGCTGGGGAAATTGGTGGTGTAATATGTAAAAAGCAGAATAGCAAATTATCTGAGAAGACGAAACAACTCATGAAAAGGCGAAGACTTATGAAGGTGGACAATCAAAATACCAGTTCCAGGATAGAGTTTGTAGAACATTGTAAAACTTGAAAACATAAAAAAAACGCAAAAACATGAAAAAAGAAATAAGAAAATTCAATTGTGAGTTAGTAAGGAAGGCCATTGAAAGCAACAAGAGCCTTAGGGTTGTTAAAGGGAGTTTGTCTATTGGGAAGAAACACATCATTGCATTAAAAGGAGAGGATGGCACTGTAACAAGAAATAGGGAAGAAATACTTAGAAGAGTTGAAGAATTCTACAGAAAGCTGTATGAGGGAAACAGTGGATTAAACGAAGACTCTGAGATAGTCGAAGGAACAGCTCCAAAAATCTTAAAAGAAGAAGTAGCATTTGCAATAAAAAGTATGAAGAAAGGAAGATCCCCTGGCGATGATGGCATTACATTAGATATCTTAAAAGAAGCTGGAGAACATGTAGAATCCATACTCGCAAAATTCTTTACCAAATGCCTCAACAGTGGTAACATACCAAACCAATGGGATTCGGCAACAGTAATTCTTTTGCATAAAAAAGGTGATAAAGAGGATTTAAAAAATTACCGACCAATTAGCTTGTTACCTGCTATTTATAAAATATTCACAAAAGTGCTAACGCAGCGCCTGCAGAAAAAGGATGCAGCTCAACCAAAAGAACAAGCAGCATTTCGATGTGGATTAAGTACAGTAGACTATTATACAATAATTTCTGCCACCCACGCATAGATTATAGCTCAAACTAGAGCTTTTATCGTTTTTGAGAAAAAGAGACGCTTTCCCCATCCTGGATTCGAACCAGGGTCCCTTCGTTTAGCCCGGAGTGTCTTAGACCGCTAGACCCCACGAAAACTCACAAAAATCTCGCCCCGGAGGCTTTCTTGTGTTGACCATATTTGGCAATTGTGTTATCCCTGCGGAGGGTAATAATACCTTAACATCTTTACATACGGAGAAAGAGAGCGTTGTTTCCTGTCCTCATTCGTCTAGCGGTCCAAGACACTCCGGGCTAAACGGAGGGACCCTGGTTCGAATCCAGGATGGGGAAAGCGTCTCTTTTTCTCCAAAATTACATAAGCTCTAGTTTGAGCTGTAATTAATACGTGGGTGGCAAAAATTATAGTATAATAAATTCCCCCACGAAAACTCACAAAATTCTCGCCCCGGAGGCTTTCTTGTGTTGACCATATTTGGCAATTGTGTTATCCCTGCGGAGGGTAATAATACCTTAACAGTAGACTATGTTCAAGTATTAAGAGAACTAATTGAAGGAACACATGAATATTAACTTCCATTGTGTATGGCATTTGTTGACTATGAGAAGGCCTTTAATTCTATTAGAACGTCAGCAGTCATCAACTCTTTAAGATCAGGAGAAGTCGAGGATGTGTACATTGACATGATGAAACGTGTGTATAAAAATGCAAGGGCAAAATTTCGGTTACATAAAGATACGGAAACTATCAAAATTGGTAAAGGTGTGAGGCAGGGAGACACCATTTCTCTAAAATTTTTTACTTCAGCTTTACAAATAGCCTTACAGCTGATAAATTGGAATGACAAGGGAATAAAAATAAATGGTGAATATTTAAATCATTTGCGCTTTGCTGATGACATCGTTATTTTTTAAACGAACCCAGCAGAACTCCAAGACATGGTACTGGAGCTCTCAACTAGAAGTAAAGCAGTTGGACTCAAGATGAACCTACAAAAACTTGAAATCATGTTCAATAATTTCGTAGGGAAAACAAAAATACAGGTTGACAATATTCAGCTAGAAATTTCTGATTCATATAGTTACCTTGGCCAGCTGATTTCAATGGATGGAAACATTATGAAAGAACTCAACAGACGTATTAAACTTGGCTGGAGTGCATTTGGAAGAAACAGTTTTATCCTGAAGGGGAAATTGCCTTTATGTCTAAAAAGAAAAGTCTTCAACCAGTGTGTATTGCCAGTCCTCTCTTATGGATCAGAGACATGGAGTCTAACAGTTGGAGCAATACGGAAGTTACAGACAACCCAAAGGAACATGGAGAGGTGCATACTTGGAATAACCAGGAGAGATCGAAAAATAAACACTTGGGTAAGAGAGCAAACTAGAGTAGAGGGCATCATTGTTAAAGTAAAAAGGCTGAAATGGCGATGGGCTAGGTATATCACAAAAAGTACTGATCAACGACGGACAACGGAAATTATACATATTGGACATATTATAACATTTTGCGGATAGTTTATATCCGTTACAGGATATCATCCACGTCTGTCCTTCATGGATAATGATGTAAAATTTTACCCTATGTAAGTGTGTGTTTACTCTGACCTTGTATCAACTGCCGATCTAGCACAATATAACTAAATCTTCGGTTCCCTAATAAGGACAGTGGCAGTGTTATATATATAATTTAGCTATGACTACATTTATGGCGCCCTAGGACATAAAATTAAATACGTACTTTTACAAATTCATTTACTTTTCTGCTCAGATAAAGAGTAAGATAAAAGTTTAGTTTTAGTTGTATGAAAAATTTTTCCGATAAAGGAATTATAAAATTAAGTTAAAATTACCAAAACCCTCAAAATATGCCTTTATTCTGGAAATTCATAATTTTTATGCATTTATATGCACAAATGCTAAAAAGGGCTAAAATATGCAACTGCATATGCGCATATATATATTTGCATATAATCCGAGCTCTAGTTATAAGCCAATAATTTTAGTTTATTGCATTTTAATTAGTTCATCGATCGATAACGTATTCGCTGCTATTTTTTTAAATATGTCTATTTTCAAAAGCTAATTAAACATTACAAACTTTTCTATGTGATATGTTTAAATAAAAAATTAAGTGATTAAAATTCAAAGTTGTAAAATTAGTTTTTACATATATAATTATTTTTTTTCTCCAAACTATTATCTGACGTAAATGATATTATAATAAATGATATTTCCCTCATTATAGGTAACTCTAAAAGATCAAGGAATTGGCAAAATGACTCGGCCACCTTCGTGGTTGATCCATATTCAGTCAGCTCGCAATCCTGAAGAACAAACTTTAGAAGTCGTAGCTAAAAGTGGTCAACTTTATTATCGAGCTTCAAAGGATATTTCTGCTGGAGAAGAATTAAAAGTTTGGTTTAGCCCTGACCTAGCTGATTTATTGCGGCTACCACTTTTACCTCCAAATACAATTGAAGGTATAATTAACAAAAAATATTAAAATTTCCATGGAAATTGGAAATTATTTCATAATTCTCTCTCTCAAAACTTTGCTTTTCGGAGGGTAAACCTGAAATTTGTCGAAACACTATGTTGAATAGTTTTTGTAACTAAATTAACGTTTTACAAAAAACAGTCATTCAAAAAGCATTATCGTATTCTCGAAGATACAAATATCCATGATCATTTCTATTGATTCTATTACTCTATATTTAAAAATTAAATTTAAGTTAATATGTCCACATATGTTACTATAGCTTTCTGTTCTTTTATTTCAGCTATTTTTTATGAAGCTATATCAGTAATATTCTCTCCTCTCGATATGTTTGGTATTTTATCAAAACCTTCGGTTTTACTGATAATCATATCTTCACAACGTAAGAGGTTCAGGCTCTAAAAATGCTTACTTTTGCAAAACCAATTCGAACATCATCCAGAAACGTCAAAACTAAATCAAACGATATGAAAAATACTTAAATATCCGCATTCATATTTATATTCAAATAATCATAAAAAGCATGATAAAGAAATTAAATTGTTTTGAATGCCAAATAAAACCAAGTAGTTATAAGCTGCAGTGGCGTGCGGTGGCAATTTCCTGTAGGCAAGCAATATATTTTTTGGGGGGATAGCTTCATTGGTCAAAAATACTAGCCCTCAAGCTGTCCAAAATGCAATACAAATTCGTGATGCTACTAGATGGCAGCATTATCGTTAACATAAGCTATTAGAAAATTGCTTATCAGATTAAAATTATTTCACTCTTACGCGGCTTAAAAAATTAAAACAATTAGTATTTATAAATTTAATTGAGGTTTAATTTGACGAACTCACAGATTTCAAGCAAAAAACACGATAAAATGGGAAATAAAAATAGGTTAACATCAAAATGCTCACGAAAACTTGTCCATAGAGATCCATAGTTAAAATTTCTGGCTAGAAAACATGAATAAAATTGCTTTTCATTCGATGTCACAAGCCCCACTCTTAGACCGTGGCGCCATCCAGTGAAAAAAATTGCGAAGTAGTTAATTGGACCGCGGATGAAAGTTCATGTACATAACACAAATTTTGCTGAACTTTTATAATTAAGGAAAAAATAGAAATGTGTTTTAAATTGATGTTAGACAAGCAATGTTTACATTGCTTCTATGGACTGCACACCATTGATAAATAAGCTGATATGTTTCATTCAAACAAAAAAAAATTCTAATGATTTATTCATTAATAGATGCATTATAAAATCTATGTATTAAGTCGCCGAAAATCTTGTAACATATCTACATTTTATTTCAGGGATAAAAAATTTCGATTGTGTACTTTGTCATGAGAAGTTTTCCAATCCTTTTCCAGTAGTAGCACATCTCATGTATAGATGTCATCGCAGAGAAAATGAGCTATCGGAAATGGCCGTCTTCAATCAAATACGCAGGAAAAAGAGTGTCAGAGTAAAAAACTTCAATATAGCTACACTCACAGGTATAGATGACAGTAAAAAAAGCAGTCTCGATACCACTACAAATGTTGTAATCGTTGACAATTTCCAACAAGAAGTTAAGGTATCAGAAACTACAAACTACATTGCAGAAACAAAAGAATACCAAACTAAAAGAAGACGAAAAAAAAGCTATTCCGAAGACCATTCTCCAACTTCATCAAAACGATCCAAATCATCAAAATCTGATCATGAAACTATACTTGAAAGCACAGAAAATAAACCAGATAACGAGTTATCTGAATTATCTTCAACGCAATGTAACTTAGAAATAAGCGCTTTCAAAATTACCGGTTCTGTTCATTCTCTTGGAAATCTAAACTGTAAAGATTCAATTGTTGGAGATAATAGTAACTCTAGCGCTTTCAAAAAAGTAGACAAATCAAGTTTTGCGCGAATTAGTGCAATTTCGTCTAATATAAGCCCCATGACAAATCTTTTATCCAGTTCCCTAAGTCCCAGAGAACTACTTTTTCAAAGTGGGAATGGCTTTTCACCCTTTACTTATCCTGCTGTAGTAACAAGTCCAGCCGCGTGCACACTACCACAAACTATGATACATACGGTTCATCACCCGGCACTAAATTCAGAAAACGTTGCATTAGATACTCACGCATCTAGAGCTTTTGTTCATAATACGAAACCGGCATCATCATTAGCAAGTTTGACGAATCAATCCGCAAAGCTTAGTGAAGAATTTAAAATGTTAAGAGGAGGCTCAGAAAATACTTTTGAAATATGTGCTATGCCCCACGGTTTGCGGATTCCTACAATGGCAGGTGTTAACTACAATAACAAACCCATTGCGCAGGGTTTGGAGAATTATGGAACAAAACCATTTCCAACACCTCTGTTACCTTTCTTACCACCTTCGTTAGCTGCTCTGTCATTTCCTACACAAAACTGGTGCGCGAAGTGTAATGCTTCTTTCAGAATGACAAGCGATTTGGTTTACCACATGAGATCGCATCATAAAAAGGAAACTGATCCTCAAAAAATCAAAAGAGAAGAAAAATTAAGATGTCATATTTGCCACGAGTCTTTTAGAGAACGACATCATCTGA
>QLNU02015360.1:1060321-1074734 GCA_006491805.2 Dysdera silvatica | reverse complement strand
CAGAGTTACATAAATTGGGTAGAAGAAATGTTTTAATGTAAGGAAGCAAGCAGTTGAGGGTATGAAAAAAAAAATGGATAAGATAAACTAAGGAAAGAAAAGTAAATATTGGTGAAAGCTTTCAATCGAAAATAGTTCCTTTAGTTCCATTTATTTATTGCCAAGTTTATCTCAATCATCCTACAATATTATCTTAAAAAATATATATCTGTCGTGGTGCCGTCCTAGGCAGCCGCCTAAATGGTTGCGTCGGGTCTGATTGCCTGTCAGCTTCATCGCTCTCTTCGCCTAGCGACTTTAGCGTGGGGGTGATGTTGCTGTTCTGTTACAATGTAAGCTGGCCGTATCAGCAACAGATTAAATACGTTGATGAACGGCAATCTCGAGCTCGTTCTCTTTCTTCTGCTTGATATTCGCTTCAGCGCCGCACACTTTTGTTGAGTTTGAGATTATATTTAGCTTTGTTTCCATTACATGCGTCAAATCGGATACTGTTGTATAATTAAAGTTTGCTATTAAAATGCGTTTTTGGTAAGCCAGCATCGTTAATAACGTCCTGTGGAATTTTTAACAATACCAGCCTATGCTTTAGACTACTGGAATATATTTACTCAAGAATATGTATATCATAATGGTGACTTTTTGTATAAACTTCGCAACCACAGCTCCATGTACCAATTTGTCATTGTTTTAAATATATATAACAAACTCTAGTTTTTCCTCTCCATTTTTAAAAGTTATTCTTTTAAAAATCAATATAGTTCACACGAAAAACGCAAAAGTTTATTTGTTCATACTTCTGGAAGAGTCTCGAAAAAAGCTTTCCTTTCTACTCTCTACCATTTTAAACCAAAATAACAGAACACCAATTTTCTATATGAATCCAATGTAATTAATTCCACTATTGTCTATAATACGTAACCATGTAACTGACATTATAGGTTACTAAATATTTTTCTTATTATTAAAAGCAACGTTTACAGTTTGAACGTGCATTTACGGACTACTATGAAAACATATTTACCATCCACGACTCTTCAACTGTTTCAACTAACGTTGCAGGGTCTTCACCAGGTTTCAATTTTTCTGTCGATTTATTTCTATCCACTTTTTTATCGTCCGATCGTATAACAGCTATACCATCTAAAATTCCAACTTGCGATAAAAAGTTACTAATTTTTGCTCTGTATCCATCTGCCAGACTAAATTGCAATGGATTACCATTTAACACTAAATTATGTAAAGTGCTTATTTCAGACAGATGTTTTAATTCACCTATATCTTTTACTCCATTATTAGATAGATATAATACATTCAATTTTTTTAAGTGAGACAGTGGTTTTAACTTCTCGATTTGGTTATATGAAACCCAAAGTTCTTCAAGAGTATTCCCTAGACATTCTATTCCCGATAGACTTTTTAAAAGATTCCGCCCGATCGAAAGGATTTTCAACTGCGTAAGTGCATCGAGATGTATTAGTTTATCAATATGGTTAGTGGAGAGGGATAATATTTCACAGTTTTGTAGAATACTTAACGAAGTATCGAGTTTATCTATGGGAGGAGAAAAACCATTGAGCTTGACAATCTTAGATTCATTCGCTTTCTTCTTGTTAGACGATTCCCACTTCTTAATTGCATCTTTCGTTGATGATCCTTTTACCATTTCTATAAAAATCAATTAAAATTTATAAATTAAATTTGGATTAAAAGCGTACATTCATTGAAAAATTCACAGCAAGACAAAGTTTAATTAAAAATCAAATACACTCTAACCTCGATTTAACGATTTTCACAGGACTAGTGAAAATAATCGTTCAATCGAGGAATTCATTAAACTGGAAAAAACACATTTATCGGAACCAATGACGCACCCACGGAGGGGGCGATGGGTACAGGGCCCTAGCTTGGGTTGAAAATTTACATGTAAAATACATTAAAAGTAACAACTATTACATTAAAAAAAAATAACGTTTTCACATTCTGGGTCCTCCCTGAACAAAAATCATGGATGTGATATTGATCAGAACTGAAATAAGAAATTATTGAAAAGGAGAACAATAAAAATGCTTACCAGCATTCTGAAGAATACATGTTAATTTTAATAAACATAAAACACAAGTATGTGCTTAATTACTGCTTCGAAAAGAAATCTTTGACTTTTTTTTTCTTGGGAGTTGGTATTTAACACTGCCTTCTTAATTTTTTGAAATACTTCGAAAAGATCATCGTGGCTGTCAAAACGCAGTAAACATCACTTTACATACTGTAAATTAGCATTTGCTTCAATTGAGTAAACACAATTGAAGTGGATTTGCTGACGACAGTTGATTTTCTAACTGAAATTCTACTTACAGATACAGGATAATGAAGAAAAGTTATCGTTAAATCGAGGAAAATATAACACTGGACTCGATGTAACTCAATCCGGACTAGAGATGTAGGTGGGACCACGGGCGCCGTTAGCGGGGGGGGGGACCCGTCCCCTCCAATGTTGGTATTAGGGTTCCATGTCCCCCCCCAATTTCAAACAAAAATTTTATAATAGGTAACGCCGTTCAAAATTTAATTTTTTTTTTTTAATCTAAGGAGTGTGGTTATATTTTTCGGCGTAGTGTATTTAGTGCGAAATAAAAAAAAATGCACTTTGTCATTTATTTGATGTAATTATACCTTTTGTTGGATTGTATTGTATGGCGCTTTTTTCTGCATGGCAGCGTTTTCATTGACGTGTTATTATTTCAACTTTCAAACGGAACGTTTTTAATAACGTTACAACCACAACTACATTTTCCCAATTTTAATTTCGCAAGCTCAAGGAAATTTTTGGCCCTCTAAGCTCATTATCAACGACATAAATTAAAGGGACTGTCTACACCATCACTATTAGCATAATAAATACGAAATTTATTAAGGAGCATTGCATGTGAAAATGAAACTGGAAATGTAACTAGAATATTAATTTTATGGTAAAGTGAACGTCATCAAGCAGAAGCACATTTAAATTAAACACTGCTTTGTTGATGTCTGTTATCCCTGTAAAGAGTTGTTAACAACAAGGCCTTAACCAGAAATTTTTTCGGGGGAGGCATACAATATTTACAACCTCGTTAATAAATAAGTATTGGTAGAAAAATCATTTCGGATGGGGGGAGGGACCACCCGCTGGCTACGGCCCTCATTAACAACAAGCTGCCTTCTACTGGTATACTGTCCCTGTCCCCCCCCAATATTTTTATGCCGTCGGCACCCATAGGTGGGGCAATTTTCCAGTCTTAAAATTTTGAAAATACACTTTTCTTTTTTAAAAAAAATGTCATTACTTCTCCCACTCTTTCTCTCTCTGTGTGCGTTCATATAGTTTTAAAAAAATTAAACATAAAAAACCACATCAGATACATATTAAAAATATTATCATTGGTTATTCATAACATAACCGCAATTCTCACGCTTTTGACTACATAAAACAGAATCCTTTGCGAACATTAGCTTTTCTTTTCCCATCCTGTTAAAATATATCTTACATTTTCACTAAATCATTTTAAATTTCATCAAATATTTAAAGTTACCAAACATTTTCAGCCGAAGACCCCCTTTTTTGCGATATCGCAGGGCTTACACCCTCTTACTACTTACTTTTAAATAAGGTTGGAAAATAGGGTGCTCTGAATCTTAAAAAAAAAAAAAAGGCTCATTTTACATGCAAAAATATTAAGTACAACATATTACCAAATAGCCTACATACAAATAAAACTGAAAATACGAAAAAAAATGAATCTTCACAGAAAAATTCATTGTATCACGTTATGATTTATTTATTCAGTAAAATTTTAGAATTCACATTTTTTAGTTTTGAGTTTCATTTATGTATTTGAGTACAATATGATATTTTTGTATTCTGTAAACTATTATTTTTAAAAAAAGTTAAAATATAAATAGTCCAAAAATAGTCCAAAATAGTTCAAAAATATCCATCCATAAATAGTCCAAATATAAGTTATCCGTATCACTACAATCTGAACTATCAACCACTGACTCTCTGACCGAACTATTATGTAGAAACAGGTTAAAGTAACAGTTAAAAAGAAGAAACAATAACGAATTTAACCATTATTATTATTCCAACATTTTCAGTGAACTGGTATTTCTTTTTGAACGGGTAAACATGGGGCCGGGGTCATAGTTTGTGTAGTAGTAGTAGTATAGCATATAAAACAAATGTTACTTAAAAAATATAATATTACTTTTACACAAGACATTTAGTGATTGAAGTGCTGTAAAATTTTCCGTTCGAAATTTTCCCCAAAACCTACATTACTTATGTGGACCAATAAAAACAATCGTTAAATCTAAGATGGACTGTATATTAATTTCATACGGATAATGAGCTAGGAATTTGTAGTAACTATGACTAGGATAAGTTTCGAATTCCATTATGTATTGGAAAAAGACCGAAGTCAGATATTACAGACTTGCCGCAATATCTCAATCTCGCTAAAAAACAAGCCCTACTTAACATTAGGTGTCTACATAGCCCGATAGAACATACGGGGTGAATTTAATCCACCACACTTTTGATGCATTTTTGAAATCAGTTTCTTATTATCATCACATTTGTAAATCTTTTTTGGGTCGAAAAATGGAATTTCATACATTTTTTTTTTCAAATTTTTTATGGAGGACTATATTTGCTGATTCAGTGAATCATAGGTTAGTGGAGGCCAACCTTATTTTTAAGATTACATGCCCACTTGGCGCGATATTCCATTTGTTGAACCAAATTAGTATAAGATTTATTACGGCAGTATTTCGTTCCAAGAAAATAAGTTTAATTATTGGTTTTATGACTATTCAACACAGAATAGACTGAACGGAATGATTTCATATTTTTGCTAGAAACTGATTACGCATATAATAAATTAGACAGGGCTAATTGTAATAAAGGTGTAATCTGCAGCATTCGCCAAACTCTTGAATGAAATTTTCCACAGCAACCAAACTACTTTGGCTGAAATTATTTCGCGAAAACATTCATGGGCGGCATTGCGAAAAAAACAAAAAACAGATACACTCAAATTCGGAGTACGTTGATATGCTATTAGAATTAGGAAAATACCAGTGCTTCAGCTCGGACATAACTCAATGACCTCAATATAGGAATGTATTTAGTCGCTTAGTTAGGCGAGCCAGGGAAACTGGACAAAATTTCTGATTTGTAGAGAGGTCTAAGACCAGTACATTCGGCTGTTCATTTCTCAGTATGCGATGTACTTTTTTTTAGGAACTTCATCAGTGATCTATTAGCTACGCATTAAAATCAAATACTTGCCTAGTATTCTAAAGCATTAATAAATATTTTGGACAACGTAGTTCTATTCATTGAATTTCATAGCGTCTCAGTGGCGTGGTTGGCTAAGGAGTCAGTCTGGTAACTCACTAGATTAATATAGAAATCGAATCCCTTGTACGTCACGGTTGTTCTCCTTTGTAAGTGTCTAGCGGTTCGAAGGTCACATAAACCCAGCGGTCCTATCTCAGATAGCTCATGGTGTAACTTTGGTACGTAAAACTATCAAACCAACCAATCATTGGATTCATTAGGATTTAAGCAGGACAATAAGATAATAGCATGATGGAAGTGGAGATTTACTTTTAGAATATTTTGTAAAACACAACGGTAACTCGCCTTCCATACACACCTGTTCCAATTTAGAACACCGAAGTTAGGCACTGCTAGGCGCATTCAGAACAAAATAGGTGACCTCTTTGGAATTGTCAGTGTATTATTGAGCGTTGACGTAAGTTCAAATCGTAGCTCAACGGTGAAAACCGCCAGAAAACGAATAGTCAGTCAGTGAACTCATCCCATAATTCTGGTGGATTGGCCGGACTGAGTTTTCTTGATTTTCTCGGTGTGTAATACAAATACGAGCCAATAAGGCGATATGTCCACCCCTCTCTCTCTTTCCAAGGGGGCTGGTGATTACACGATTTCCCCCAACTTCCCAGGTCCTGTAATGACTTGAGAAAAGCAACAGAAGTTAAATATTATATTCAAATCTAACCTTCTTATCAAGATCAGAGCACAGGAGGGGGCAATATGGGGTGAAGTCCGGATCCCGCCACAAGTAATTAATATGTATTTTTGTACGATACAAAAAAATAAAATAAATGGAATCTTGATTTTGTGCCTGTGGAAATCGTAACGTGTTTTATGTTCAGTGTTTTTATTAGATAAAGTGAAAGAAAATACAATGTTTCAGTAACGTACGCAAACATTTTATAAGGGGTTATGGATGTACTAAGAGGTGGGGAGAGTTTCGGCAACCAAAATTTAATTGTATACAGGAAAACAAAAGGTCAGTGGGGGTTATGACCCCCAGCGTGAGCTATTCAAATAGTTTTTGTTAAAACTACTAAATATTCGAGGTCAGATATCAGTTGAAGCCGTTCCCCACCTCCCCAACCGAGCAGTTTTTTAAACACAAAGATAAAACACTACTACTGGGTTGTAAGAAAGTTTCATGAATTTGCTTTATAACTTGTAATAATTTTACGAAAGACGCTGACTGGAGCATAAGCTTGCCTACCCTCTTCAAATAAAAAAAAAAGGGGCGAGCTTCGGAACCATTGATTAGTTGTAATGTCATCAATCAGATAATAACAATTATTAACGCTGTATTAGGGTAAAAGGTCACTAAATTAAAAATTTACAGGACGGTGCATAAGCATTCCCAGAAAGTGGAAGGGGGTGAGGTTTATTTCAACCCACAATCCAGAATATTAACCATGTTAAAAAAAATGCACGTTAAAATCTAGGCGATGGAGGTCAAATCCTCGCGACCCCCCACCCTCTCACCGTTGGGATAGGCAAATGGGACGGTGTCTAAACGTTCTCTAGTACATACTATTCAAAAGTTGTTTGTGGCCTTTTAATATTTATTAATTAAAAAGAGATTTAAGAAATAGCGATAGGCCGCCAATTCTAACAAACTGTTTATCACCGAGCGTAAGAATACTGTAAATTTTATTTTCGTTGTTCGTAACACGGTGAAGACAGCATGCAAAGTCGCCAAATTGGGCTTACCCTTTCGCTGATAGTATAGAACCAATGAAAAGGTTATCTCGGAAAAATAAACAACACAGTTGTTACTCGTTAGCGCTTATTGGTGAAATTAGTCCAATCAGTGAACAGATGACTATTTCAAAAATGTTTCTGATGTGCAGTGGATTAAATTCGCCTGTATAATATTAAGTAGGATCAAATTTTTAGCCAAGTATATGCATCAATGTAGAGTTTTTCAAAAATATTGAGGAGCAACCCAATTACATATTATATACATTTATATATTACAATATACGTAAAATTTGCATTTATTTCAAATTATGGCAGAGGGTTTCGGGCCCCACGGACCCATATAATTCTACACTCATAAATATATGTTCTCATTCAGAATATGTAGACATTTAATGGCTATAAAGAATTTATATCACTCGGTTCATTTAAATAAGTAGCCCTACTTAGAAACAAAATGTGTATGTTTATCCAAATCTCTCTCATGGCATCTGTATAAAAACTATCCACGTGAAGACGTTATTGTCGGTTGTAAGTTTTCTTAACGATGTGTTCTCTTTCTTTCTCTCTCAATTCTCTGTATCCTTTTAAATAAATCTTGATTTAATTAAGATTGTCCGTCTCATTGTTGAATCATTCCTTCTCTGTGGTCAGGGGTCGTTTTGGATAATTGGCTGCTCAGGTGCAAAAATAGTATATCGCCACCCTTATTAATTTAATATTATATACAAGTTTATTTAGACGGAATCGTGTTACGTTATGGGGTTTACACATTGTTTATAACATAGATATAAATTTACAAATTCCGCGAATTGGTATCTGCATTCAGTTATCCCGGGTTCCACTTCCAACTGTACCAAAGAAAAAAAATGGAATTTTACCGACTAACTGCTCACCGTAGTCCGAGGGTTGGTTCCCTATGCTGTTAGACGTTCGGATTACTCGGAAACTTGTAGATCCCGGCGCAGCATGACCCTTGCTGTCCGCGCTGTAAAACTCAAATTAAAAATTACGATTAAGTACAAAATGACTTGAGGATTTTAGATTACTAAATCTGGTGATAATCAGGGGCGGACTGGGTCGCCGGCCCACGACCCGGTGAGCCCTCATGGGCAATAAGACTCGCGCCTTCGAATGGACAGGGACACGTTCCCTCCGAAAATCCAAGGTATGCGCACCTTTGAGGACCCAGTCCACCTTTGGTGACAATTAATTGGCAAATCAATAACTGGTAGACTACTAGGCCATCTACTTTCTATTAGATGTTTTCACGTGTCAGATTGTGTCCATTTTGTACATTGATTTACCTTGCAGCGTGAGATGATTTTTCAGTGATTGTTTCTTTTAAGTGTTTTGGCTTAACCGTCCGTTTATACGATTTTCTTGAAGACCTATTACCGTTTTCTTTGCGTATTTCCTGAAAAGGCACCAGAAAATTTGAACATTTATGCTTTTGTACCCTCTTATCTACATTTTACGGGAATCTAAAATGGTTTGGGTGGGTGTTCATCGTTTAAAATATTCTACCTTGTATGCCCAGGGGTTATCCATGTGGGGGGACTAATTGACTGTCCGAGGTAAGACGGCTAGCCTATAAAGGAATAACCAGACGTATGTGTGTGAAGGTTTTTTTATTTTTACTATTTTTGTCCTGACCTTAAAACTTTTTTTTCTTTTAAGATACTACCCTTTTCCGATTTGCACCCCTAATTCCTTTAGTTGCATTTAGTACAAGCTTTATCATATACTTTTTTAAAATACATTTGTTTTGAAAGTTGGATAAGGGCAGTTTTTTTTTCCTTGTGGGATATTATTTCAAATTTGCATTGCTCTATACGAAATATTTTTTAATTTGTAATTTCTGTGGGCAAGTGGTATAGCTATATAATTATACGATTTAAATATTGTTGCATATATATGCCAGTGATATGTCCTTTGTGAGTTTCACTTAGAAATTTCATACATTAGAAGTGCTAATTTATAGTCTATACGTAGCGTTTCATAATTTAAATAAACTGCAATGAAAACTATGGTAAATAATAGGAGACACAAAACTTTACACTATATTATGATCCCCGGTTGTAATATGCATTTTGTCAATGCTTCTTAACAAGAATATTTTTTGATAAACGTGTTGGTCGCAAACAGTAGTGTAGCAATTATAAACTTCACATTTGCTTGCGCCGGCCCTATGTTAGACTTAATGATTTTCACACATGGATACACATTCTGAATAGTCCGGAGGAAAACCGGCTTTCCGGTATATACCTTGTAAAGTTTAATCGATGACAGTCATGCTATTTTAATTTTTAGTCAATAAATATTAAAAGTAGTCCAAAATAAGCTGTATCCCTGAAAAATACAAGATTTTAAAAAATACTTACAGGCGGATAATGTATATTTCCTAACATTTGTTGCACAAATATTTGTTAAAAGTAAATATAGATAAAACATAATGGCCATAATAAATTATCTCTTCAAGTTACTAGGTTTATTTAACTGGATATACTCCGCTGCCTGTTCTAGATATGGAATTAAAAACAACTAGAAAGTGTCTCGTAACATAACTTACGTGCGGTAGTTGATATAAACTATTTCTAGACGAATATGACTAAACCTGCTTCGCAAAGAAAAGAGTGATCTATAATGATTTAAAAAAAAAAAAACCAGACGATCGACTAACAGATCAATAATTGAAGCGTCACTTTCCTCTCTGTCACATTCCTAAAAACTTGAGAAGAAACTGATTTTCCATGGCGACAATACAAACAGAAAATTCCGTACGCTATTCGCAATTTTGTTGTCAGCATGAAATTAGGTTTACTTTCGATACGTTTGAGAGCCTTTTTCATCTTATTTTCTACATTGTTTTGAGCGACAATCACGTGTCTTCTGGGTTTTACTTAATAGCTAACCATACTAGAATGTCCGGTGCTTTCTAATAACACGTATTTTGGTTAATTGGCGAACAGTTTTAAATTTACAGTCCATAAGTAGCGGGAATTGCAGAATGTACCAGAATTTAAATAAACTGCAATGAAAACTATGATAAATAACAGGAGACAAAACTTTATATACAAGGTGATTGAATTTATATATAAGATGATTATAATTAAAGTTTCCTGTTCAGAGCTCTCTGTAGCCCGAAGTAACACGCGGAATGCCGCCAAATTTCGTACACATCCTGTCCACAGGATGGGGGGGTGGGGATTGTTCTAAAATCTGCCGATAAGAGAAAACGTAAAGCTCCAAAATAGGAATTACGTGAAAAAAACACGAAAAATTAACGATCAAGATAAATCTAAATTTATATTCTCATTTTTTTAGTTTACTCGTTGCAAAAACTGAAAGAAACTTAAATTGCCACGGGAAATGCTTTTACAACTCGTTGAACGTTCATTTACGTTGTCACTGACAACGACGTCGAACGTCAACGTAAGTGCCACTGTTTTGGGCCAAAAGGTACACTCGATACACAGCATGCTCAACTGCAGAATGCAACACCTGTGGAGGAATATTCCACACATGCTGTATTATGTTGTCCTTTAAAACAGTTAGGTTAGGAAGACCACTTCGATAATTATTGGTTTCGATATGATCCCACAGCAAAAAATCACACGGTGCAAGACCAGGTGATCTTCGTGGCTATGTTATAGAGAAACAGCAACTAATCACTTTTTCATCGATGAAATGTCGGCGTTACAGCTGCTGCATTGGCCGTGCAGTATAAGGCAGAGCTTCATCTTGCACTTCAATTTTTTCATCAAAGTATTCTATTTCATGTAATTGCGGAATTAGAAAGATACGTAGCATGTAATGATAGTTTCCTGCTGTAACAGAACCAATTACTGTACCTGCTCGCTGTAATTTCTAAAACAAGTATGGCCCAAACATAAAACCTTATGTGAAACCACACCAAACAGTAATTTTCGACAAATGTAGGGGAATTTGCTGAATGATGTTTATGCTTCTGAAGCCCACATTCGGAAGATTTTGGGTATTGACTACCATTACGATGAAAATGACCTCCGTCTCTAACAATGTTCCATGGAAAGTTACTGTCTTTACTTTGTTCTTATTTTAAAATAATTTTTTTGGAGCAATTTATTTAAATTTCTTTCAGTTCTTGCAATGACTAAACTTAAAAAATGAAAATATTTTAGATTTGATTCAGTTATTATCTTTCATGTTTTTCCACGTATTTCCTATTTTGGAACCATTTTTTTTACAGAATCCTTCTCCCTATCTCTTGAATAGTATGTATACAAAATTTGGTATCATTCCACTTATTAATTCAGGCTACAGAGAGCTATAAACAAGGAAACTTCAATTATAACCATCTTGTATATGCAGGGTTATTGCAAATGATAGTTTCAACATTATATTAAACCGAAACCACTGACGATATGTACATCCACTTTGTGTGTTTTTGTGGAAAAACTCTCAAAGTTGTTTTTACATATAATAAAAGATGCTCAATGGGTGCATCCTTGATCACATGGAATGTATCAATGTAGTCAAATTTTTCCCAAACTCTGCTCACCATGCACTTAGTAGCTTCAGCAATTCCATTAGTGATTCTTTGCAGAAGGTCATATAAATTTGCAGGAAGAGGGGGAGAGCAAAATACAGTTAGCTTTAGTGACTCACCACAAGAAAATGTCACACATTAATCTTGGCCTGAGTAACCTGTTTCTCAGAAACTGGTTGTCGCTTACCTTTGCACAAACATCGTTAGATTTGAATTTCTTGGGGCAATCATAGATGAATTAGCAACTAAGAGAACCTCCTCAAAACGTATTTGCAAATGATGTTGAATAGTAACGTAATTTTTTTTTGGCTCAATTCCAGAAAAAAGCCTTTCTCAACAGCATTTACGGATATCTTGGCTTATTGGTCACGAAACAGTTATTATATTGCTCGTAACCAATGCGGTGGAAACAGGAATGTAGAGGATGAGACTAGGAAGACATCAGTGGTTTTGCCATATGTGGCGGGTGTCTCAGAAAAACTGTCTCGAATTCTCAGTTGTGTGAATGTTAAGACCTACTACAAACCTGTCTACACCCTGCGTGATCTATTACTTAAAGTTAAGGATCGCGTCCCTGAGGAGGAAAAATCTGGTGCTATTTACCAAATACCGTGTGGAGACTGTGACAAGGTGTATGTTGGACAGACGGGAAGATCGATACGTCTACGAGGGAAGGAGCATATGCGTGCGGTAGCTAGGGGAGACAATTCAAACCAGTTGGCTGAACATGTCTTCAGGGAGGGTCACGAACCAGATTGGCATTCGATGAAAATATTACATCAGAATGTGACGAATCTGGGGAGTAGACTTTTTCTGGAATCATGGGAAACCTACGGTTTGAGGAGTCGTGCAATAAACATCGCAAAACCTCTACCAGAATTTTTGCCAAACCTTGAGTTGGGGCGATCATCTAACATCAACGGGTGCAGGGTTCCTGCACCAGATGGGGATTCCCAACATGCGGGTATATAAGCTTAGGACTTTCTCTAACTCTTCATTCTGCTTTTACTTGACAAAGGAAGCAGTTGGCTCCTAAAACGCCGTGTTTTTAAACCTTACACCAGTGTGTGTTTGTATATATATATATATACATATACACAGGGTGTCTGGTTGCCACATGTACAGATTTTAAGGGGTGGCAGGGTATACCAAAATAAGCAACACATGTTTTTCGTTTTTTCAGAAGAGGTTTCCTTACAGAGTTATGATCCAAAACTCGTTTGGTGGATGGAAACGGGAAATGTTGATGCTGGCACCAAACTGTACATGTGGGCTGTATTGTTCTGAATGCGTATTCTACCATACTAAATATTAAAGAAAATGTCCTTTTTTATTCGTTTTCTAGTAGCGAAGAAAAAAGTTGAGAAAACAGACATGGTTTATGTACGATTATAAGCACAAACACAATTCAGTCGATAAACAACAACCTCCATAAGAGGTATGCATCGAGCCTGATGGAGAAATCGACAGAAACGAATAAAAAAAAATACATTTTCTTTAATATTCAGTATGGTAGAACACATATTCGGAAAAATACAGCCCACATGTACAGATTGGTAGTAGCATCAACATTTCCAATTTCCATCCACCAAACGATTTTTGGGTCGTAACTCGGTAAAGAAATCTCTTTCGAAAAAAAGAAAAAACACATGTTGCTTATTTTAGTATACCCTACCACCCCTTAAAGTCTATACACGCGGTAATCGAACACCCTGTATATATATATGTGTGGAACCAACCAGGCCAGTAACCTAGTATCCTACCCCTACTTTAAGTGGTGCGGGCCGGGCTTTCAATTTATGAAGCAAATTATTATTTGCTGCACGAATAGAAAGGGGGAAGGTGAAGGCTAATTCACCAATCCGTCTAACCAGCGTGGTGAAATGATGGCTAATTCCTCCACTATGCTTTACAGCAAAAACTATGGCCCCTAGTCTCTGGGTGCTGGAATGCTCCTGATCAAGGCAGCAGTCAGCTTGGCATGAAAGCAGGGGGTGCTAAGAATCACCTTGGCTACGTATAATGGACGATCATTTGCTTCTGAAGCAAAACTTCAGGAATTGGAAGAGGAAATTGAAAAGATCAACTGGGACATTATAGTACTCAACGAAGTCAGAAAAAAAGGTGCAGAGTTGGTACAACTTAAAAGCGGACATTTGTTTTATTATAGAGGAATGGAAACTGGAAGAACAAGTGGTGTTGGCTTCTTAATCAACAAAAGAATTAAAGACCACTGTCTTGAAGTTGAAAGCATGTCAGATTGAGCAGCGAGGCTCATCGTTCAACTAACCCAGCAATACCAACTTCAGATACGAGGGCGAATCAGAAAGTCTTTGCTCCTATTTTTTATTAGCCAAAATAAGGTACATACAGGTAATTACAAATATACGTACTATTCTACGTACCTTACACTATTTTTCCACATAGTCCCCACACCGGTTCAGACATTTGTCCCATCGCAGCACTAAATTTGAGATGCCCCTGTGGTAGAATTCGTCCGGCTGACTGTGGAACCACCGTCGGACTGCTGTCTTGGCTTCATCGTTGCACGTGAATCGCTGTCCTGCCAGGAACTTCTTCAGCGGACCGAAAACGTGGAAATCACTAGGGGCGAGGTCCGGACTGTATGGTGGGTGGTCCAGACTCTCCCAGTGAAATGACCGGAGCTTGTCGGCGGTTCTGATTGCATACAGTCCGGACCTCGCCCCCTAGTGATTTCCACGTTTTCGGTCCGCTGAAGAAGTTTCTGGCAGGACAGCAATTCACATGGAACGATGAAGCCAATACAGCAGTCCGATGGTGGTTCC
>QLNU02015360.1:1025729-1048406 GCA_006491805.2 Dysdera silvatica | reverse complement strand
AAAATTTCATACAAAATATCATACAAAAGTAAAATGTTTCTAACTCCTTGACTCAAAAATTTTTCTCAAAATTATAAACTAGGAAAGGAAGAAATGCTAAATTATATGTATTTTCCAAAATTTTATATACCTTTCACTGAACTTGTAAATATGTATTACAAATTAAATCTAAAAATCAGTATTAAAATTTATTAGATATCGTTACTTCAAAATCTTGATAGCGGAAAACAAAATTCAGATGAATTTTTAAAATTTAATACACAGTATTTACACAAGAAAAACAAAAAAATTGATGTCATGATGCCAAGTTTTGCAAATAATTGTTACTTTGCAGCAAACTAATATTTATGAGGCAAAAAAAATATACTAGCCATCCTGTCTTCATTTTTTTTTCCTATGCCCACCATTGGTCTTCTTTATTATATTGGTGTCTGATAGTATTTACTTGCCAGTTAAAGGTGGTATGTTGTCAATCATTTCTAAATAGAGGCACCATGCAGGTGATTAATATCACTCCATATGTATATGTGCAACCAAACTTACTTGGAAGTCCGGTGCAAACTCAGCCAGCCAAAAGACATTAATTATATCTACTGGGGCCCTACCTTCATTCTGAATCTGCTGATTCATCATTGCTTGAAGAACATTCAACAGGTGCACTGTGGTCTTCATTAAACAGATTTAAAATTCAGCAAATAGCTTTTCAACCTTTGCTACAGTTAATTTATTGCACGATTTTGTATGTGTATTTCCAAAAGTAGACCAGTTTTTTTCACATGCTGCTGATGTTAGAGGAATTCGTTATAAATGGGAAGCAAGTGAATTCAGTAGCTGTGTAATACAAAGCCCAGACCACCAAGCAGTAAGGTTAGTATATTTTACAGGTTTCCACATTGACATTCTACTCCAAATTAAAAAAGACTTCACCATTCTGTCACATTTGACATTTTTCCAACATGGAGTTCAAGCTAACTTGACTTTTTAGTTATGCAATCAAAAGTATTGCATGTATAATAGAAAAGTAATATAAAAGTAAAGAAAACTGATGGAAAATCAATTTTTCTGGGAATCCCCCCCCCCCCAAAAAAATTCTTTCCCACCATGTCAAAATTTCCAGAAATTTTACATCATTATGCTAGACTAAGGATGGCTTGTTAACTGACCAGTGGTGGCATGGCGATTATGTTTCACTGTTACAACTAAAAATCTGCCTTCGTACTTCTTAGAAGAGTAAGGGCAACCACATAATATTCATCTCCAATGCATTTCATTGGTTTTGTCTTAAGGAACATCATCAAGATGATTTCACGTGGGAAAGGATTATTGGCAGAAGGCCACAGAGTGAGTGATGTTGCTATAGAGTTTAGAATCATGAGTAGTGTCATATGCGGGCTCAAGGAATTCTCTAGCAAAATCGCTCACTCTGTGACCTGCCAATTTTCCTATAATCTTTCCCTACTTGAAATCACCTTATGATGTTTCCTCAGACCTGACGAAAACTTGAAGTTTGTAACTTTACTACTTTGTGTCAAGATATTCCTTCAAACATCACAATTTGCCAACCATACCCTTTTATCTACTGTCTGTTTAAGTGTTACCATGTGATCACTTTGTGCAAACTTTAAAAATTTGCATCTGCATCAACTTTCTACTAAATGCCAAAGCTATGCTAATTGCTACAAGCTTTTTCATTTTATTTTGTGCATATGACCTAAAGCAGGGGTGGGGGAGCCTTTTCATGTTGAATGGCCATATTAAATTTATTATAGTCAAAGTCTGTCACATTCAAGAAGTTTCAATTAAATATAAGGGCGTAGCAATTCAAAAATTATGGAAGGCTCAAGAAGTTTTTTAACAGATCAAGTGATTTGGTGTTAAATGGAACAATGTATTTTACTACCTAATGGGGGAGGGGGCTGAGCTCCCCTTTCCTACACCACTAATTAGATTTATAGCAGAACCCTGATTATTTGAACTCTGTTTAACCAAAATGACCAAATATACTTATTATTTTAGTAGATACTCGCTCAATGCTTTCAGTAAAAATGTTCATGTTTGCTTTCTAATGTACTCTGGCCATAAGAAAGAAACCAACACAAATGGCAGATATTGGATATATAAAAAAAAAAATTTATATATATCTGGTATATACGAAGATATCAGACTACTTACAAAACAATACCTTAATTAGGGCATACATGTATTTTGTGGCGTTCTTTACTGTCAATATATTTGTTTAGTAATATGTAATTAAACGTGTTTTTGGATAAATATTTCAATTTCTTTGCACCTTTATCTAAAAATTGAATTTTTGAATTACCCTTACTATACTTTTTATCTTTTGTATTTTAAATATGTTAAGTTAATAATAATAAAGTAAATAAATAAAAAATAAGATGAACAAAATCATATTAATAAAAATAAAAGAATTTGGTTTTCAAAATTTGGATTCATCCAAACGGCCACACTTAGACCCAAAACATCACATGTGGCCTTAAGACCACATGTTCCCCACCCCCGACCTGAAGAAATATTATTTACCCTTAATTATTGAACACTAGTGTAATAAGAGATAATAAGAAAAAAATGTATGTGAAAGAGATAATATTGTTTGGTGCAAATCTGAAACTTTATAATTCGTTGCATTTTATTCAATTTGTTTATATTTTCTGTTTTTGTTTTCAGTTAAAAAGACAATATCCAAATATATCATTGAAATTGCCTGGTAAAAAGTTATTTGGGAATAACTTTAGCTCTGATTTCATTAAAAACCGAAGACACGGACTTAACGATTTTGTACAAAAGATTGTTGCGGAACCTATTCTCCTACAAAGGTAACTTCATATAATATTTTTCGCATTAGGTCCTTATGATGATTATATACTATTATACTGAATACTCTGTGACCGTTATGACTCAATAGAGAATTTAAGATTTGAAGATTAATTAATTAATGAAGTTAAATAACAAAACTAGGTATATGAAAAAATTCTGCACTTTTGTTTTTTTCTTTAAAACACCATTTATTTATTTAAGGACAATTAAGTATTAAATTTGTTCAGATGAATTATTACAGGAAAATATTGCATTTTGTAAATTATTTGTAGATTGCAATTTATTATTCTAATTTTAAATTATTATATAGTTGCTCATAATAAATGCATATGCTAAGCCATGATGCCAATATTTTTTTTTTAGTTTTGAACTAACAAGTTTTTGCTTGTATGATCAACTATAAATTATGATTCCCTGACAGTATGGATTTCAATGCAGTGGGCATTCGAATATTTGACCCTCTGATTGTCTCCATCTTCTTAATGTTCAACTGATGTGTGTGTGTGGGGGGGGGGTCATGCAGGTAAATCTAGATGTGTTTGATCCGAACACTGGAAATTCATGATTGACACATGTACGTCTTTTATACTAACGATAGAACTATCCCGAGTGGGAGTCCTGAGAATCGAGACATACTGCAATTTATAGATTTTAGACTCCTAATTATGAATCCAAAGTCCTTTTTCTGTGAAATCCAGACATTAATTTTTCTTTTTACTTAATTTTCGACACCCACATGCCTGAACTAGAGCTGTTTTTTGTTTAGGAGAAAAAGAAGTGTCATCCTCATCCTAGATTCGAGCCAGGGTCCCTCCATCTAGCCCGGAGTGTCTTGACCTACTAGATGAATGAGGACAAGAACAACAGCCTTTTTTTTTCCATATATAAGGTTGTAAAATATTATTACCCTTCACAGGGATAACATAACTGTCAAATAATGGTCAACACACAAAGACACTGGGACAAGTTTCTGTGAGTTTTCGTGGGGGAATTTATATACTTAATAATTTTCGACACCCATGTCGTTGTTCTTGTCCTCGTTCGTCAAGTAGGTCAAAACACTCCAGGCTAAATGGAGGGACCCTGGCTGGAATCCAGGATGAGGATTTCTTCCTTTTTTCTCCTAAACAAAAGCAGCTCTAGTTTGAGCATGTGGGTGTCGAAAATTATTAAGTAAAAATAAATTCCCCCCATGAAAACTCGTGCCGGTAGCTTTGTATGTTGACCATTATTTGGCAATTGTGTTATCCCTGTGAAGGGTAATAATATCTTATATCCTTATATACGGAGAAAAAGACCGTTGTTCTTGTCCTCGTTCGTTTAGTGGTCATGACACTCTGGGATAAACGGAGGGACCCTGATTCGAATCCAGGATGAGAACGGCGTCTCTTTTTCTCCTAAATGAAAAACAGCTCTAGTTTGAGCTTCTTTCTACTTGGGTGTCGAAAACTATTAAGTAAAATTAAATTCCCCCACGAAAACTTACAGCAACTCGCCCTTGTGGCTTTGTGTGTTGACCATTATATAGCAATTGTGTTATCCCTGTGAAGGGTAATAATATCTTACAATATTAATTTTTAATTAAAGAATAAAATTTTCAAAATTCTCACAGATTCAGGTGTTTGGCGAAATATTTGTAAGAATTGGCGATGCTTTTATTATCGTTTCAAAAATAGTTTGCTTTTTCGATAGAAAAAAAGTTTTAAAATAAAATACATGCTTTGTGAAAGCAAGCAGAATTGTCATTTTAGTTAAATTAAACTTCAAGTGCACTTTCTCTATTTATAAAAAATAATACCACAAAATTTAAAAAAATTGTTTGTAACAATTATTTATTTATTATTTAATGTGAAAATGGAAAGTAAAGATTGAAACATGGATCTGTTTTTTGCAGAATTAGTTAAAAAAAATAATTAAACAAGACTGTCATAAAATTGGTATTGAACGAAAAAATATTCATAACATTTGGTTACAGTGAGTGCATTTTAAAAACGAGTGACTCTTATATAATGAAATATTACAATGAATATTATCAGTTGCGAAGGAAAGGGTTTCTACATTATTAAATGTTTTAGGATCGTTATATGAATAATTTCACTTGTACCAAGAATATTGTAACATTGGGTGATATTGTTCAGATTGAAGTTGGTTATATATTATTAAAGAGTGCATTTTTAGTATTTCATTTCTATTTTTTATATCAATTTTCGTATTGTCAAGGGCAATTTGGTTTGTAACTTTCTGACAAACTTTTTATACTGCTTGAAAAAGTGTACATTGAGTGGTTGAATATGGGATTTTGTTTCAGGCGGTATTTTTAAGGTAAAAAGTTACTCAAATCGAAACATAATAGTTCGGAAAAGTTGCTACTGATCAAGATAAATACAATGAAAAAAAGAAGTTTTGGAATTGGATAATATCTTCCGGTCTCACATGACTCCCAAAGTTTGAGAAATTAGCCATAAATTAACCTTTTTATGGAAATTTTTAAAAGTGCCTTAAATTCATCGAATTATCATGAAACTTTGTGTGTGGTAGTAATTTGAAACTAGTGAACGGAAAATTATACTTTAATGGACGAAAATATCCCCAAAGGGAGTGGGGAGGGGGCCACTTTAGGACGAAAATTGTGAAAAAAATGAAACATCGTAGATGCGTTCATGACTGTAGAAAAACAGGTTAAGCAAGCTGTGTGATTAACTATTGCTGTAAAGCTCTCCGTTCGTTTGCATTCCACATTCACTGAAAGGGAAAATGATTCAGAACTCACCACGGGGAGGTGGCCACACTTCGAGTTCCACCCACGGCCTTCCCAAGCAACCAACCATAGCTGAACATGGAAAATCACTACTCTTGTGATGTGGTTTTTTGATTCCCCATGAACTGGACTTTGTTTTCAAATATTGGCATTTGACAGCGAGAAAACAAAGTTGCTCTGATGAAACCATCTCTGCTGTCACCGCCACATACTTTGCTCACTGCTTCTGTGATTAATTTCACAGTACGTTTAACCACCTGTGTATGACATGGAAATTCGTTTATATCGAACGTTGGTATCTGTTTAGAATGTATAAGGTCTAAGGTTTCCTCGGATATAGCAGATGCTGATCAGCCCCGTGTAGTCTTTTGCATCAAAATTTAAATCAGGAGTGATGAACGTACATACGGATCTGCATTTCTCTGGTATTTCCCTGGCTTTTAAAATGCACCTTAAAGCAAACTCTATTACATGCTATCTTACGTCTTTGACCATAGCCAAAAGAAGCTGCTCAGGATGGTCAAAGAAGGCATCGTGTTGGATTATTGGATCAATGATTGTTTTGAGATGATCTGGTAAGTACTCACACAGTGTAAGTATACACTGAAACACATGTTTTGGGCCTTGAAATATTGGTCGTTGGGTTTTGATTGTGAACCATAGAGGTGAGTATACTTTCAGGATGAACGTTGTGATATGAAGAAGGTTTGAAGATGGGTCTGAGGAAGCAACGTATAGTCTAAGGACTCTATTAGCCGTTGTCAACAACCTGTAATGGCTGAGCACGTATGTATGAGCAATGTATGAATGTAGATCTGGAAGATAAATGCCTGAGTGAATGGCCATTGAAATTTCAAGTAAATATTTTTGATCTTGGCTTAGGATATCCTTGTTCACTTCTGGAAGTGTGCAATGAATTTCCAGAAATTTTGCCATTGGTAATTTTTCGCATCTTTGAAGGTGCTTTTCGATAGGTTCAGAGTACGACTACGGGGCATTTGTTTTGCCATCTAATTTTTCAATAAAGTGCCTCAATGGCAACTCATTGAAGTGGAGCATACAGATGGTAAAGGTTTTTTGACTGAAAATTTTATAAACCTAATTGCTCCGTTTTCCTGCCCAATGGTTCTGTTTGTTCCATCGCATCCAACGGCTTCTTTGCCCACCTTAAGAATCTTCTTCTGGCTATGGTGAAAGACGAAAAAAAGCATGTCAGAGAGTTTGTTTGAGACCCATTTTAAAAGCCAGGAAAAAACTAGAGAAATGCAAATCCTTACGTGCGTTCATCATTCCTGATTTTAATTTTAATGCAAAAGACTAGACAAGGTGGATCATCTAGTCATCAACGAAAATTACCTGTCCTCCACTTCTGGTATCTGCAGCATCCGAAGAAATCTGGTATCTGCAACATCCGAGGAAATCTTAAACCTCATTCATTCCAAGCAGATAACAACTTTCAACATAAACGAATTTCCATGTCACACTCAGGAGGTTAAACTTACTGTGAAACTAATCACAGAAGCAGCAAGCACAGCATGTGGCGATGACAACGTGGATGGTTTCATCAGAGCAACTTGGCTTTCTCGCTGCCAAATGCCATTATTGGAAAACAAAGTCCAGTTAATGGGGAACCAAACCAAATCAAAAGAATAGTGATTTTCACGTTCAGCTACAGTTGGTTGGTTGGGAAAGGTGTGGGTGGAACTCCAAGTGTGGTCATCTCCACGTGGTGAGTTCTGAGTCGTTTTTCTTTTCACTGAATGTGAAATGCAAATGGGCGAAGAGCTGCACAGCAATAGTTAATCAAACAGTCTACTTAACCTATTTTTCTGAAGTCATGAACGCTTCTACGGTGTTTTGTTTTTTTCACAATTTTGGCCAATTTTCGTCCTAATGCGACCTCCCCCACTTCCTGCTCCCTTTGGGGTATTTTCATCAATCAAAGTATTGTTTCCCGTTGGCTAGTTTCAAATTACTGCCACAATTGAAGTTTCATGATAATCAGACAAATATAAGGCTCTTTTCAAAAGTTTCTAAAAAAGGTCAATTTATGGCTAATTTCACAAATTTTGAGGGTCATGCGCAACCTGAAGATATTATCAGATTCCAAAACTTCTTTTGCCACTGTGTTTATCTCGACAAGCAGCAACTTTTCCGCACTATTACGTTTCGATTCGAGCAACTTTTGAAAATTCGACCCACCCTACTGTGCACCCTGTCTAGGAATCTAACATGATACAAGAAGGTGGGTGCAAAATAGAAATAATGAAATTATTCAGCCATTCTTTCATTTGTAGTTTGTCCGTTTTTCCTGATTTTGAAGAAGTGATATGCAAATTTGAAGGCTGAAATAATTTTTTTCACGGTTAGACCAGAATTTGCATTCTTTTCCTTTAAGCGTATTAGTAATTTTCCTTAACTCCCCACTCATTGACAAAGTTGGCATAATTGTATATGAATGTGTTAATAAAAATGTTGGTGGAATTGATGAAATATTTTGTTTTCCCCAATGAACAATAACTTTTCATTTGCTGTGAAATAATAGAATCCACTCTGATCAGAATTCAGTATTTGACCAGGATCAAGAGTTAATATCAAATCTTTCAGTTTTAATATAAATTCTACATCAGTATTTTTAATTTCCTCAATATTATGGATATGTGCTGTGGTCAAGTATTTTGTGATTTTTCAAGGAACAATTCCAGCTGTCTTTGTAAAATTTTGGATGAAACGATAACTGCTTTTCAAATTTATTATATTTAATTCTGTAGCTTTATTGAAAGCCCAGAGTTTTAATTCCACGTCATGAACTGGCAAATGATGAGTTCTGGCATTATTAAATTTTCGAAATGTCAAAGCCCTAATTATTTCATATTTTCGATTATTCGTCTTTAACTATATTTTTTTAATCTAAATATATAACTAGGATATATAACTTTAGGATAAGAAGAGCTTTGGTTTGAAGAAATTTTCGTTTTCTATAAGAATCATAATAATCAACAATATTTTTCGTACTTTTCAAAATAAATTCGTTTACCAAATCACCATTACAAAAATCATCGTTACTATAATCAGATTCATACGCATAATTACCATAATCGGTTCGATTTTCATTAAAGTCACGAAAATTCAAAGTAACATCTTCAATCACATTATAAATAAAAAATACCTCTTCAATTTTTGCAAGCAAACGTTTACTTTCATGTAATTCTGCAGCTATAATTATTAAAGGTTGCATGTTGTATTTTTTTAGTCATAAATTTAAGATAGATTGAATGATGTTCACGAAATTCTTTTTTTTTTAAAACAGAAAATCAGAAGTCAAATACTGACCGTTTTTATATTTTGCTACTTTTCCAAAACAACGAACAACTAATAATTTCAGTCTGGCATTAAATAAACTTCTGATTAAACCAAGTTAAAAGCATGCCCACTAACATAATTTACGTTCTAGCCAATACCTCAATTACCATTATAGTTGCGCCAATTCTTACCAGAACTTCGCCAAACAGCTGAAATCTGTGCCAATTTTTAAAACTTTATTCGTTAATTAAAAATTAATAGACGGGTTTCACAAAAAAAGGACTTTGGATTCGTAATTAAGGGTCTAAAATCTATAAATTGCAATATGTCTCAATTCTCAGTTAGGACTCCCACTCGGGGTAGTTCCCTTGTGAGAAGCAACTGATGAGCAGAGTGTAATAAAAATACAGTGTGTAGTAATTTATTCTTTGAAATAACTGGTATATTAAGTGAGTTGCTTTTCAAAGGACAATACCTCTCACTCTCTTCTACACTCTTCCTCATACCTTTGACATCTATATCTTCTGTCCTCATTTATTGACAAGTTTTGACAGCCTTTAATCAGTTTTTCCAAGTACATGGTACAGTACTCTTTTATAGAATTTGTTCCTGATTCTACAATATGTAGGGTTTGTATGTGCTATGAAATACCCTCAGTAAAAAATCCACTTATTAATCAAGATGTCTGCAAAAAATGAGAAAACGATCAATGACCTACTTAAAATTAAAGAGATTATTGACTTCAGCATTTAAATTGCACCTCTTATAGAACAACATGGGATTGGGGAAAAACTTATCAGAAATATAAGAAGAAACCATAATAAATGATGATTAAAAGCATAAAGCCATGAGTTAGTCAGTGTGGTAGGTAAGATGAAAAGGAAAGATACAAAACAAATAATGGCAGTCTTTCACTAGAAGAGGTCGTCTATAAATAGTTCGAGTAGCAGCATTCACGGTGGACATTAATGTATGTGGTACTGCAATAAAATATGTAAATTATCAATTCACTAAATGTAGCTCATTTTTTTGGACTATTAGGTAAGAAATGATTTTAAACTCACTATTTTTATTAAAGTAAGGAGCCCCAAAATGTAGTGAGGACATCCCCAATTCACTATACACCCCCCCCCCCCCCCAAGGCCTTGCCTGCCTTGCTAGATAGTAGCTACACCCCTTGGCTCAACATCTAAAATACTTCAAATGAATAGAATACTTTTCCATCTGCACTGCAAGTGAAGGGCAACCACAGAGGTTTTGTATTCTTGATGATACATGAAGTATAGAATGTAATTAAAAAACAAAGGGCCAGTTATAGGCAACATGAAGTGATTTTTCTGTCTCCCAATCTTGTGCATCTACTGTTGTAAATGATGATTATCTTAATATGTCAGTGCTTAAGTAAATAACATTTATACATTGCATATAATACAGTGAAGACTCAGATTGACTGAATAATAACCTTGTTAAAATTAAAAATAAGTTAAAAAGATTAATGAGCTACATAAATTTTCTTACCTGTAGTTACACTTCTAAAAAGTCACCAAATATTCATGAAATAAATGGCCCTTTTAGGTTGGATAATCGAGGGTTCACACTGTATTTAAGTGTGTGGACAATGTTTAATTATAAAGAGATACATTTATGTTTAGGAAATTTAAAAGCCAAAAAAGACAAATATATTGTTTCATTTTTAATAAAGTTATATGTACAATTGTATTCACATGATAAACTAAATTAATTTTGTCTTAAGTATTTGTTTTTATTGTACTTTTTAGCCAAGATGTTAAAGAATTTCTAAACATTAATAAAAATCTAAATTCTAATTTAAATGATGATGAACCTACACTTACGAAGTCTCAAGATAGTTCAGAAGCATCAAATTTGGTATGAATGTTTAGCATTATTATTTGCTTCAAATTGTTATATTTGTTACCTACTTAGTATTACCGTGTTATGTGTCAATGTGTAGTTAAGTGTACATATGAATGCTTGATTTGTAGATAATTTTTCATTTCATAACAACGCTGTATACGAGGGGGCTTGAAGGAGGACTCCCCTTTAACAATATTATTAGCTGCAGAATGAATTCCTTATAATAAAGTTTTGTGTCTATCGAATCCCCGGCTTTAAAACCCTGTGAACAGACCTGTTTCATAATATGCATATTGCATTTTTTTAACTTATTGAGTATAAATATTATCTTATGATAAAAGGAATACCAAGTTAAAAAACGCTTATTGGCCAACTTCTCACTGTAGTTTGTGGGGTTTGTTTCCTATGCCTTAAAAGGTTTGGATTTTTTGAAAAACTGTAAATCCTGGTGAAGCCATGACTTCTACTGTCCTTGAACTGTGAAACATAATCAATTTAAAAACTAAAAATGTGAGTATTAAAAGCCGTTGCTTTCCTAGTCTGATAAAAAAAAAAATACATTCAGTGCAGTAAACTTAAGATATGTAAAATTTTATTAGGTATTTATTTTTTTTACCATTAGTCTGACTACCCACTTTTTATGGTTTATGCTATAATCTCATTCGGCTCATAATAACCACACAAAAGAAAATTTGCCATACGCTCAGGCTGGACATGAACCACTGACGTATAGGTTACTGTGCTAGTGGCTTTGCTGCAGGGCCAAATATAATTAATTGTGATGATTAATACCTCCATAATCTCCTTAAATTACTGAAGATATCTTTGTGGTTACTTTATTTTTCATAATTTTTACGCAACAGGTAATGGTAACCTTCATTTGGTTAAGTTTTGCTGGTGCAGCATGACCTTTGCTGTCTCTGTGTTGTTAAACAATAAGCTATTTACTTTTCTGTCGCACAGGTTGTTAGAAATTGTTATAGTGACATTGTTAGAAATCAGTTGATATAAAATAGGCCAAATTGCATTTAACAAATTAAATTAGATGACATATTTCCAGTTTACTTCTACACTATATTATGGTATCATTAAATGTCAGAATGGTAATATATTATGGTATATACAATAATATTAAATGATATGTTTTGTAGCGATAACATATTCACCTGGTGTGTTATTAACTCTGATTCAACTTCCAACATTATCACAGTAGAATACATACTGACAAACTGTCCACTGTAGTTCGGGGTTGGGTCCCTCCGCCTTAATCTGCTCAGATTCCATGAAAATCTGTAAGTCATGGAGAAGCATGACATTTTTTACCCTTGCACTATAAAACAAACACTATCAGGGATTTTCATTTCACAAGTTTAACAATTAGTTAGTGATTTCAGTGAAGTAATAGTATAATGTATCAGGGTTTGTTACATGAAATAAATCCTGATACACTAAGGACAACCAGAGGAGGTTGGGAACCACTGGGTTAGAGTTTAAAAGCCAATGGGTGAGATTAAGATTATTTCTGGCAAGATAGAAAAAAAATTGTTTTAAATAAATCTTATTTATATATTATAGACTCATTTGTAAAAATTGCAACACCATGAAGGACTCGTCCGAATTGAATGAAATTTAATGTACAAACGACCTGTGTTGATACAAATAAACGATTAAAATTACAAAGCAAAAAAACAATATTACATGTCGAAAATCAGTATTTGGTGAAGCCACCACGCGCTGCAATAAGTGATGCTATACGACGTGGCATGGAATCAAACAGATGTTGAATGTGTGCCTGAGGAAGAGCATTCCAGATTGCTTGTATGCGACCCCAAAGTTCATCTGTAGTAGCTATGGGACGAGGATCACGAGCGAGACGCCGACCAACGAAATCCCACACATGTTCAATCGGCGACATATCCGGCGAATAGGCAGGCCAAGGAAGAAGCTGTATCTGTTGTGATGAAAAGAAGTCTTGAACATTCCTGGCAATATGTGGGCGGGCATTGTCCTGTTGAAATACAGCTCCGGGAATGCCTTGAAGGAAGGGAACAACTTCGGGCTCCAGAACTTCATTGATGTACCGGTTGCTGTTAAGATTACCCACAATTCGTAGCAGCTGAGATCGTCCATGATACGCAATCGCACCCCAGACCATAACGCTGGGGGGTTCGTCCACTATGACGTTGGATAACGCACTCCGGAAGGTGGCGTTCACCGGTATAGCGTCTAACACGGATGCGGCCATCACTGTACCCCAAATTAAAGCGGGATTCATCAGAAAACACCACTTGTTGCCAATCAGCACGCCAGTCTCTATGTCCATGAGCCCATTGTAGCCGCAGGCGCCGATGGTTTTGCGTCAGGGGGATCCTGTATAAAGGAACTCTTGCACGCAGTCCACGGTGCAGTAGACGCCGACGAATTGATGAAGCACACAATGATACACCTGTAGCAGTGCACCAACGTTCTGCCAACTGTCCAGATGAAGCAAAACGGTCCGTCACCGCCATGCGGACCAGGTGTCTATCATCCCGTGCTGACGTCACCTTTCGGCGTCCACTCCCGGATTTCTGAGTTGTCTGGTTCTCTTGAACCCACTGCTTCCACACTCGCATCACTGTGCTGCTGTTACGCCCCATACGAGCTGCTATTGCACGATAAGAAAACCCTCCTTCACGAAGGCCGATCATTCGTCCCCGTTCAAACTCCGTAACTTGCTGAAATGTCGCCCTCTTTCGTCGTAGAGGCATAGTGACGTCTCATGTAACGTTTACCACTAGCAGATAACCATACACGCCCCGCTACAGCCCTCTATTTATACGGATCCATCAGCAGTTCAGAGGGCGCTGCTCAGCCCACGCATGCGCGATGACTCTGAAATTCTAATCATTTGAATAGCATACCCTAATTTGCATTTCCTGAAAGTTTCAGCTCAATCAAGTGATTCCTTCATGGTGTTGCAATTTTTACAAACATGAGTTTATGCTTGAAATAGACTATAATATAGTTTAAATTTAAATAAATTTAGTAATGTGCAAAAACTTGTTGGGAATGAAACAAGGTTCAACATGAAGTTTTTTTAATAGGAGAAAAAGAGATTTCATAATAATAAGAAAAAAACTTCCCTCGTATTTTCTGTTGATCAATTGTTATAATATTCTGATCTTATATACTAAAATGAAATATTGTAAAAAATGCAGAAATAAACATTACTTTAGAGCTAAATTATTTATGTAAGAATTTTGTCAATTCTAGAAGAAGTTCTTCTACCAAATCTAGGATTGTAAAGTGTTCCTTATACTATATGATAAATGCTTGAAAAGACTTACCAGTTTGGTCAATTCTTTGCTTGAAACGCTTCATAAAATACAATACCAACAATTCACAGCTTTAATTACTGCTGCTTAAAAGGTTAAATATACACACTATGCTACGGTAATGGAGTTTTTAATAGAAAAAGTGAAAGTTTACCGTATTTAGTAGTGGGATGGTCCCCCATGTGCTACAATTACATTAGCCACCCTTCTGAGCATACTTTTAACAAGGCTTAGATACACAGGTCTGGGTATTTTTGTCCATGCCTGCTTCAAGAACATGCCCAGTTCAGCTCCAGATTTCGCACGTGATTCTCTTGTCGTCAATCAATGCTCTAACTCTTCCCATAAATGTTCGATAAGGTTGATCAGGGCCCTGAAAAGGCCATCGAAGGTGATTTACTTCCATATCTCTATACCACTCCTTGACAAAGGATAAAAGATGTCATGGAACATTGTCATCGTGAAAATAACAATCGTCAGTTCCAAAAAAATTGCTGTAAAGCAGGAAGAGCTTAATTGTTCAAAATGTCCTTGTAACATTCGAAGTTCAAGTTTCCATCAACAACATGCAATGGTCCCAGGCCATACCACGAAAAACACCCCCACACTATAACTCCATCACCACCAAACTTGACAGTTGGAACGGTGCACTCAGGTAAAAGACGATCGTCTGGCATTCGCCAAACCCAAACATGACCATCTCACTGAAAAATAGTATAGCATGACTCATTACTCCATAAAATAGTTTTCCAGTGCTCTATAGTCCACTTGCTCCATTGTAAACACCATTTGAGTCTGGTGCCTTTGTTGGATGGTGAGATCTTTGGCTTGTATGCTGCAACACATCCATGGATATTGAGGGTATGCACTTCCTTCCACAAAGTATTGTCATGAAACGTAACCCCTGATACCTGTTGAAACTCACTGATGATGATTTGGAGTGGTTGATTGCAGTTTTTATGAACCTCACGCCTCAGGACACGTTGATCGCTTTAGGTCAGTTTCAGAGACAATTAGCATACAGAATTAGCTTTCCAACGCCCATATTCTTCCACTTCTTGTCGATATCACTAACAGTTGAATGTGGATGTGATAATTTCTCTGGAATTTCATGAATAGATATGGCAGCAATAGGGCACCCAACTATAACACCTCTTTCAAAGTCAATCAGTTCCCTTCTTTTAGCCACATTCTTAGCAGTTATACAATGTTTGCCACCCACAGGCCCTGCACAAAAGTTTAGACACAACACAAATTTGAGTATAACAAAATACTATTAAAACTGAAGAAGTAGGAACTTTAATATTACGAAGTATGAACACATGTAATATGCAAATTAAAAATTTGAGAACAGAAATCACATCAGTAGCGAACTTGCTGCAATATATAACTTAAAATAAGTAAAATATGTGGCACAAAAGTTTAGGCACAAACATAAATTTTAGCACTTGCATAAGGAAATGAACAATTTTAATAATCAATGTAGCCACCATTACTTCGTATTAGATTAAATACGCGGTCGTTCATTGAAAGCACAAGATTTTGAAAGGTTTCTGGTTCAAAATTAAACCACGCTTCTTCTATAGCCTTTTTAAGTTCTAAAACGGACGGATATTGCTTTCCATTGGCATACACAACATTCGTTAGTATGCCCCATACATTTTCGATGGGATTACAGTCAGGACTAAGAGCAGGCCAATCGAGAACTGTAATATTTTTAGCGCTCATCCATTCTTTTGTTGACCTGGATGTGTGGATGGACGCATTATCTTGTTGGAAAACCCAGTTTCGTCCACATAAAAGTTCGCCAAAAGGTAATAGGTGACTTTCAAGAGTTGCCTGGTATGCCTTGGAATCTTGTTTTCCATTCAAAAACGCCAAAGAAGTCTGTCCATTGAAGCTAAAGGCTCCCCAAACCATGACTGAACCTCCTCCTTGACGTCTGCTGAACCGACTTAAGGGGCGTTTTCGAAGATCGTGCCAGTAGTGCGAAAGGCCATCGGGACCATCTAAGTTCCACTTTTTTTCATCACTAAATAACACCTGCAGCCATTCGTCACTGTATGATATGTGCTGCCTTGCCCATTGTAGTCGTGCTTGTTTATGATGTAATTGCAAGCAGGGCTTGCGGCGCATTTTTGCATATCTCAAATGCCTGCATTCTACAATCCTTCTACGTATGGTTTCTCTTGACACTCGCATTGCTAACGTGTTTTTTATTTGATTTGCAGACAGGCTTTCATTTGAAGCCAATCTTCGTATTTGTCTATCATCCCGAATGCTGGTCACTCGAGGCCTCCCAGATCGTGATTTTGGTTGATACTGATCACCCCGGGATAACACTCGATAAATGCCTCGCTTTGAACGGTTCAATGCAACAGAAATTTGAGTAACAGATTTACCTTTAGTTTTCAGCCTCCAAATCTTCAAAATCTCGTCATTCGTAAATTGCTTTGACTTCGGCATCGTTCTAAGCATTCTAAATTATTTCAGGCCTTATATAACAACTCTGGGAAACGCCCCTTCGATCACTTGGGAACTTCGCGCCGTTAATTTGCATAAATCTGACATATGTGCCTAAACATTTGTGGCATGCAGATTCCAATATTACGGTGTTGGGATATTTTGTTTCAGTACTTTTGGTAATCTTTTAAGTTGCACAATTTATTATTGGTTCTAGGATTATTTAGATACAATATCGGCGAAGTTCAATGCAAATTCTCGCTTTTATTTATAATTTGCCTCTGTGTCTAAACTTTTGTGCAGGCCTGTATATTTAGCTCAAGCTAGAACTTTTTGTTTGTGGAGAAAAAGAGGTGCCCCTCATCCTGGACTTAAACCAGGGTCCCTGCGCCTTGACATACTAGATGAATGGGACATGAACAAACGCATTTTTCTCCATATGAGGATGTACGATTGGGGAACACAATTGCCAAATATCAACACTCAGGAGATTTTTGTGAGTTTGTAGGAATTTATTATACAAGCCCACCCACTATTTTAGCTCAATCTAGAGCTTTTGTTTTTGGAGGAGAAAAAAAATGCGTTTGTTCTTGTCCTCATTCGTCTAGTAGGTCAAGACACCTCGGGCTCAACGTGAGGACCCTGGTTTGAGTCCAGGATGAGGACGGCGCCTCTTTTTCTCCAAAAACAAAAAAGCTCTAGCTTGAGCTAAATATACGTGGGTGGCAAACATTATTGTATAATAAATTCCCCCACGAAAAACTCACAAAAATCTCGCCCCGGAGGCTTTTCTGTGTTGACCATTATTTGGCAATTGTGTTATCCCTGTGAAGGGTAATAATATCTTACATACATTCTTAGCAATCGTACACACTACTAATGATATTACCACATAAACAATCTGAAATGACTTTAGCAGTGCCCTGCGGTGGCGCAGTGTGGTAACGCGTTCTCCTATTGCGCGGCTAATCCGGGTTCGACTCCCAGCAGTGCAAAAAGAACGCTTACTCAGAGATCTCATAAAGATCGCACTGCTCACTGTAGTCCGGGGTTTGGTTCCCTAGGCCTTAAGAGGTTCGGATTCCTCGGAAAACAGTAGGTCCCGGCGCAGCATGACCACTGTAGTCTTTGAGCCGTAAAACCAAAAAGAAAGAAAGAAAGACTATTGCAGTTCACTTGTGGGCATGTGCTTTGACGAGCAAGTGTGATTTTATGTAAATATACAGGTGTCTGGTCCATTACTGTAGGGCAGTATACTACAAGTTTCATCATGCTTGGTAATTAAATATCTCAATCCTGCATCTTTAATTTAGATTCCTTAAATCAAAATATTTTAGCTTATGTTACATAGGATCTAATAAACATTTAGATGTATTTTATCCTGGAAATGTACACTGAATCTTGTTTTTTTACATAGGAATCAAAAAATGAGGACAAGCCATTAGATCTTGGACCTACAGAAAAAAAACAGTAAGCTTATTGCAATGCCTTTAGTGTATTTCCAACAATATACTGTTTTATAAATACTATAATCATAATACAAAGTTATAAAGTTTCCTTATACAGGGTGTCCCTGAATTCATGGCCAAAACGTTAAGGGATTGTAGGGGATATCAAATAAACCAAATTGGCCGAAATCCCCATGTCCGCAAAGGATCCGATTTGGCTGCAGAGTGAAACTATTGTTTATATCCACATCGTGACTACGTAGGCAATTACATGCACAAAAAAAAATGTTTTTTGCCACATGATTTAAGTGATTGCCCAAATAATGCAGCAGAAACAAAAAAATCGAAAATTCCCTTCCCTGGTCCTGAGTAGTGTTGCCATTTAGTCATCAAAGGTATGGAAAATGATTCTTTTACCATACTGGAGGCAACTGGGAATTGTCAAGCATGTGTAATAGGTGAAGGAGATCAAAAGAAACAACTTTGGTCCAGTGAACCAATGTCCGAAAATGAGCCGTTCTGGAACTATAGGGATGTTATTATTTGCATCCACATTAGTCGATCATGTAACAAAATTTGAAAAATTTGCCATTCCGGCCTAGAATCATATTAAAAAAGGTCCCACCACTCACTACGGTCCAAAACAGCTTCCCTTGGCCAAATTAATGTAATTCAAGAATTTATGGTCCAAATGTGAGAGAGTGCTAGTAGGGCTTAAAATGAAAATTTTCACGAACCAGAACACCGTCCCAGTTTGCTCCAGTACATTTCGAGCCCTGGATGGTAGTGCATGCAGCATCCAACAATGATATGTATCTGTGAAGAAATTACGTGCTTAGAAATGCAGTGAGGAGTCATAAATGTAGGACAGTCACAAAGGTTTCCAGAGTGACATTTATTGCGCATAATTATAACAAATGCTCAAACATGTGTCTACCAACATTGACACACTCGGCACAATGGTGGAGTAATGATTGTCGTAATTTCTTGTAAACACCGGGCTGATCGTGCACATCACCAGCTGCGGAGGCCAGTCGAGTTACCAAATCCTCCACGGACAGCACAGGCATCTTGTGCATGATATTTTTCAAATATCTCCACAGAAAGAAATGGTGACAAGAAAGATCAGGTAATCTGAAAGTTTACGGGGTAGGACCCTGCTCCCAATTCACAGATTCTCAAATGTGGCATTTAGATGCTGTCAAACGTCTCTTCTAAAATGGACAGATGCCCCACCATGCTGAAACCACATGCAGGCATGGATGGCAAGAGGAACCTCCTCCAGCAATTCAAGTAAAACCTGTTGCAGAAAAATACAATAGGTTCGGCAGTAGGTAAGAACCAATTAAGTAATCATGTGCAATCCCCACATTGATGCTGAATAGTTGCTGGTTTGACTTTGAACATCTACCATGTGTGTTCTGGGGCACCAACAAATGCACATTATGCACATTCACTATACCTTCACGTGAGAATGTTGATTCATCCATAAAGACCACCAGAGTGGGGAAATTGACATTTACGGCACTTTGCTGTAGGAACCACCGCATGAAATCTAAGCACAAGGAATAATCAGCAACTGTTAATGCCTGCACTGACTCCAAATGATAAGGGTGTAATTTTTGTTCATGCAGTACTCACCAGACACTGTTCAGCTATACATCCAGGCTGTGAGCGACTGATTGTGTGCTTGTGCCCGTGTTCTCTGTTATCATACGCAATATGTTATCACTCATAGCTAGCATTCTGACTACCCTTGGTCATCCAGCATCCCATAGGCTGACGTAGAAGGTGCCTGTCTCACATAGCTGACGGTGTAGTCTCAAACATTTTTGTGATCATGCACACATTGCATAGGATATAGCTCAAGGTACAACCTTTACACCTGTTCATCATTGCATTCAGCTATGCCGTACATCAGGTGCATATCTGCTTTTTCTGCATTTGTAAACTGTTCCATCTTGTGTGCGATCAACACTGTAAATAGTGTGATGTGGTTGAACCACTGCTTTTAACCCCTGCCACGTCGTCTGTGCCCACTATCGATACGGCTGCGTTTCTGAGCATGTAATTCCTGTTACAGATACGTTGTAGTATTGCTGGATGCTGTATGTACTACCATCCAGGGCTCGAAATGTATTGGAACAAACTGGGATGGTGTTCTGGTTTGTGAAAATTTTCATTTAAAGTCCTGTTGGCACCCTCTTGCATTTTTTTGGTCATAAATTCTCGAATTACATTAATTTGGCCATGGAAAGTTGTTTTGGACCATAGTAAGTGGTGGACTCTTTTCCAATACGGTTCTAAGCTGGAACGACAAATTTTCCAAATTCTATTACATCAACTAATGTGGATGCAAATAATAACATCCCTGTAGTTCCAGAACGACTCATTTTTGGACATTGGTTCACTGGACCAAAGTTGTTTCATTTGATCTTCTTCCCCTGTTACACATGTTTGACAATTCCCAATTGCCTCCAGTATGGTAAACCAATCGTTTTTCATATCCTTGATGACTAAATGGCAACACTACTCCGGACCGGGGAAGGGAATTTCTGATTTTTTTGTGCGTGTAATTGCCAACGTAGTAACGATGTGGATGTAAACAATAGTGTCACTCTGCAGCCAAATCGGGTCTTTTGTGGATATAGGGATGTGTGCCAATATGGTTTATTTGATGTCCTCTACAACCCCTTAAGGTGCTGGCCATGAATTCAGGCACATCCTGTATGTGAGACCATAATGACCCCAATTTTTAATGAATCTGAAGGAATCAGAAGATTTAGGCATTTCAGAATATGCTCTTGAGAATTGTGTAAATAACAAAAAATTAAGCTCTCAGAATTGCAGTTACAATTACCATATTTAGAAAAGTTTGAATGGCAACACTTTTTTTTTTTATCGTAATGTGATCAGCACTGTAGAAAAACAAAAATAGTTCTAAAAGTTCACCTTTAGCTCTGAAAACGACTGCATAAGAACACTGTCAAACAAGTCAGATTTGTGGACAAAAGACAGATGAACAACAGTGGTGAGGCATATAATTTGCATCAATCAGCATTTTCACCATTCATGTAATAGTGCTTAACCAGTTCACCCCTATTTAGCAGAAACTCTCATTTCGTTCTTCTTCAGGCGAAGACACTGCACTGACTAGGCTTCCAGCCATAAATGCTATTAAAAGGAACTAGTTGAGATGACCCATCAGAACTAGCTGTTGCCAATTGGAGTTCTGTGAAGGCTAGGATTGGATGATGTATCGATACATCATGAAATATCGATATAAAATACACATCGTGATACCAGTTTCCTGATTTTCGATCCAGTGATATATCGTGATGTGGATTGAACGATGTACACATGCATGATACCAAACCAATCTTACAAACCTGATGTCAATATCTATGATTTCCATTCCAATGTCAACATTTGTGCTTTCCATTCCAATGTCAATATCAGTGCTTTTCATTCCGATGTTAATATCGCTGCTTTTCATTCCAGTGTTTATTGGTGATTTCTGCACACCCTCAATTGTTCTTGTAGTGAAATCGGTTTGCATTTACCGAACACAGGCATAGACTTTGCTGGTGTGGGGCCTGATTTGGGTCACTTTTGCAGGGCCCCCTCTTATATAGGTATATAACAATGTCACATGTCAAGTATGTATTGTGGGAGGGCAGAACCCCCCCCATCCTTTTTCTAGGCTGCTATTGGAGCTACGACTACGATATTCCATATTCAGAGAGTGTATGTGAGGGCACTTGAAATGTTGCATGTCATAGCCATGTTGGGGAGCATCTGGAGCCCCCATTCTTTTTCTAGGCTGCTATTGTAGCTACGATGATGATATTCCGCATTCAAAGAGTGTATGTGAGGGCAATTGAAATATCGTATGTCAGGGCCATGTTTTGGGGCCCGAAGCCCTCATCCTTTTATAGCTTGATATTGGAGCTACGACTACGGTTATTCTGTATTCAGAGTGTATATAAGAGCACTTGAAATGTTGCATGACCAGGCCCATATCTGAGAAAGGTCAAGAGCATACGTGGAATGATTGCAATCATTTTATATGATTACGGTTACTCAAGGCGAGGTTTTAAAGAGAAATTAAAGAAACTACTGTCCAACACATAACCTATTTTTGTGATTCAATGGACCAACTGGTAGTCAAATAAATGGGTCTATTGTAACTACTAGGAAGGGTTTATTGAAGTTATTGGAAGATGAGGATGATACTTTGGATGAGCCAGCGACCAAAGAGGAAAGCTGAAGTAGAATTAAATAACTATTTGATAATGCTGAAAGTGAGAAACAAATCCTTTAATATGGTGGAAATCACATGAAAGCTCTTTTCCAGAGTTAAAAACCTTAGCAAAATTTTTTCAGCAATTCAAGGAACAAGTGTTCCTTCAGAATGAATTTTTAGTAGTGATGGTGATAATGTATTATCTAAACACAGAGTATCATTGTTACCAAAAGATGCAAAAATGCTGATGTTCCTTGCACAAAATAAAAATATTTAAATATTTAGCCGTATATGTAATTATTTTAGAAGTTCCCTATTACATGCAACAGAAGTTTTACAACATATTTGGGGAATTTAACTTAAAAATACTTTCCAAATCTGCTGAAATTTACAAAACATGAATTGAAAAGTATAGGAAATTAACAATTAGTT
>QLNU02015360.1:1013739-1025629 GCA_006491805.2 Dysdera silvatica | reverse complement strand
AAAGCTCCTGTTCTGGTTTGTACACTGTGTTAAATTTATTTAAAAGATAATTTATTACGGGTTGAATTTTACATAACTTGCTTGGATATGATGAAATTTCTGCATTATTGGAAAAGTGCAAAAAACACAAAATTTGAAGAAATCTATGCCTTGTCATTATTTTTGCAAAGAAAGGTGTCGCAATTGATGGAAGAGTTGACCAATAATAGTGTATTGTAGTTTTCTGCACCTGTCCCATCAAAATATTTAATGCGAAATTTTTTTCTTCATCTCGTAAACTGTAGTATTATACCACTTCGTTGATTTCTTTGCACATTTATATCTGCGGTGCATCTGATCATAATATCTATTAGTTTCAATTGCGACCATTTCTATAAAATCATCTTCAATAACTAGTCCGACAATTTCACTTATACTTTGAGGATTATTTGGATATACCTTGACACCTGAATTGCCCGTAAACATTTCTAAGTTTCTTTTTGGATCATATTTTGTCCACTGACTACCTGTTTTGTAGTTACTGTCACTAGATTCGCTGTCATATGTTATCTGCGTTTTATTTCTCCGTGTAAATTGCTTTACTACATCACTTCCTGTCTCGCTATAACTGCTAACAATAAGTTCTGTGGATTCGATCTCAGAAATCTTGTCAGCATATATTTCTTTATTTTCCATTATAACGGTAAATCATTTTAAAATTTGTTAAATGGTATATAAAAACCACCTAATATATTTATTTCAACAGTAACTTTACTTAATTTTTGTTTATATCACTCTTTGCCTTCTTCCGAACTTTAAGACTAATGGTTACCCTTCGATCTCACATCCTTTTATTCCCCTGCTTATCTATGAATGGCAGTATATGATGTAAGTTTTACTTCCTGTGTACGGCTGGTCTTTTTGTAAAAAATCCCGCAAAGACAAGCCCATCGCCTGGGAAGGAGAAAACACAATAAGGGTCGCCACACCGTGGGCCTCATGTTTCTTGAGATTTTTAGCATTCAGTTATAAATAGCAGGATGTGAATTTACTTCAGCGACAACCAGAAATAGAATTTGGAATGATGTGAATTCACGTCAGTGGCAACCAGGAATAGAACTTGAAATGACGTGAATTCACGTCAATGAGTAACAATCTTGCTAACAGTATTACATCAAAAAAAATTATAGTAGTTCATTTACAACTCTGCTTTACAATACACATTTAAATTTCACCTATTGAATCATTCATCATGCACATTATTTTTTAATTTTATATTTTGAAGACTAAAATTTTGTACGTACTCCAAGTATACTATAGGGCATCTTTATTCAACTCTTTCATGCATTTTCACCCTGCAGTGGCACAGTGTGGTAACATGTTCACCTAGTGTGCTGTTAACCAAGGATCCAACTCCCAATGGTGCAAAGAATGCTTACTCAAGAGATTTCATAAAAAGATCACACTGCTCACTGTAGTCTGGGGTTTGGTTCCCTGGACGTTAAAAGGTTTGGATTCCTCGGAAAACAGTAGGTTCTGGCACAGCATGACCATTGTAGTCCTTGAGCTGTAAAACCACAAACAACCTTTCATGCATTTCCATTTTTCGTATCATCATTATCATAAAATAATCTTTTGCTAATTATATCCTAATGTGTTTTCCAGATGCCAGGAAAATAAACTGATTCATGAACGTTTTATCAGACCCCACCCCAGTGGTTGCTCCTTGCTGATTAAAAAAAGGAGTATATAAAGGTTTCACTCTTCCCAGTTCCATTCTTTATTAACTTCAAGGAAGTTCTTTTATTTGAATTTGAGACTATCGAGAACAAACTAACTCAAAAGTTAATTATTCTTGTGGGGTCTTTTCATGTACAAATGGGAACTACGGGTGGTTCTTCGGATGTAGACCTCGCAGTGTGGATGACCATTTACACTCTCCCTTATTATAGATGAAGAAATGATAATCATTGTGCACAGATAGTAAAAGGTTTATTTAACAATGTTTTTTAGCACAATATAACGAAAAAATTATAAAATCGTTGATCGTTTCCGACGATCAATGGTCATCCTTCTTCTAGGATAGTAAAATGTCGAATAACCATAAGTGTGTGTTGCCGATTTCAGGCTGGTTAAGTTGTTACCTGTTCAATAGAACGACATCATAGTAAAGAAGAGTTGCCAATTTTTACAGTATGCATAAAACATGAGGAGGTTCGATAGAACGGGAGCTGGAAGAGAGCCCGGTACATCGCGATCGAATCCCAGCGCTCGCATTCAGTTCCAAAGGCATCTTTCAAACCCTCGCCTTGAACGACTGCAGAGACCTTTTTTATTCACGAAGTCAAGAATTCCCTAGTCAACGATCTTAGATCCACCCCTGGCTTCACCTGTGCTTGGAATTCTCTTCTCCAGCCTATACCGTCTCCGTTTCTTCACCAGACCCTCCTCTTGATTTGGATTCGCCTCCGCAATTATACTGCCTCTTCTTTTACCATAAAGAAAAGTTGGCCTCCACGCTTCTCATAAGAAAAAAGTTGGCCTTCACACAGCTCTCTTTAACACTTTACGATTAATCGTTTCTATATTTGTTAATTTTTGTGGCAACTTAACAAGCCCGAAATCGGCAACACGCCCTTGCTGCTATTCGACATTTTACAATGCTAGAAGAAGGACGACCATTAATCGTCCGAAACTATCGTCGATTTTATAATATTTTCGTTATATTGTGCTAAAAAACGTTAAATGAACCTTTTACTCTCCCTTAATGTTAAGTTAATCCATAAATTGATAGTCGATATGAGTGACATTTCTTTCTGGTTAACAGTAAATGTTTTTGTTTAAGAAGGGGGAAAGAGCAGATCCAGAAGTCTATCAAGGGGGTGCGATTTGTTTCCAATTCCTATTTTTTGCCAAGTATCTGGTACTTTTCATTTTTCATGATATAATCCCAGCTGGGGGGCGGAATGCCCCCTGGGATCTACCAGTGGAATGGGTGGTGTGCAAAAAGCTAATCAGATAAGGGCATTCAATGTCTGTAAGCTGTCTTTTGTTTATCGTCCCACGTTTGCTATTTCCATTGTAGTCAAACCCTATTTTTTCTCCTGAGGAAATTTTCTTCATGCTAGAGATTTTCCATTTTATGCAGGTTTTTCTCTTTGATGGGACTAAATAGTACTTTCTGTTTCCGCGTTAGACAGTTTCCGTAGCTAATGTTAACTACCATTGACTTTCAAGGGGACCAGAAAAACATTTTTGAGCAGGTTTCCCCTTTGTAAAGGTTCCAGTTTAGACAGGTTTCACTGTACATGCATACATACATATATAGAGTGGTTATAATTAATATCCCTTATTCAGAGCTTTCTGTAACTGATTAATAAACAAAATGTGGCACCAACATTTGTACATTCAGTAATTTCTCTCATTAATGACTCTCAAGGGACCAAGAAAAAAAGGTTGTTACTCAGAATATGAAACTAAGTAAGGGCAGACTTTAATGTTTTAGTTGATTTACTTTCATCACTACAGGTTTAGGAATGTCAATACATTTGCTAAATGCATAAGCATGACAAAAAGGCTAAGCATCTCTATATATCTTATGGCCATTACAGAGATTATCACAGGGCCATTGATAGTAATTTTCTCGAAGAACGATCCAAAGAAGAACTTAGTTTCCAAATTTACATCACAGACAGTAACTTTAGGCAAGTGCAGTGGAATCTTTTAGAAAAACATAAACTTTCCATAGTCTAAATGCAACATTCCTGGATGACCACTGTTATAGTAGAATGAAAATATACATTATCACTCCTCAAGATCTTCTGTGGCCAAGATTCATTCTAGAAAGGAAGATCAATGCAAAGGTTAGTCATGCAAAAAGAACGCTTACTCAGAGATCTCATAAAAGATCGCACTGCTCACTGTAGTCCGGGGTTTGGTTCCCTAGGCCATAAGAGGTTCGGATTCCTCGGAAAACAGTAGGTCCCGGCGCAGCATGACCACTGTAGTCTTTGAGCCGTAAAACCAAAAAACAAACAAACAAAGGTTAGTCAGGTATCCTTGTCACCAGAAAGCAACTGGTGGCTGACCTTGTAGAGATAACAATGCACTTCTTTAACACATTACACACCATATAATAGGATACATCCAACTGTTGTGACACTGCATGTGCACTACTGGAGTCTAAATCAGTAGTCATTGACTATTCAACAACAGCTGTAGCAACGTTTTCAGTGGCATATGAAGTGACATGCTTGTGTTCTCAACCGGGTTGAACTCCCAAACATCCCGTTTTTTCGGACACAAGTGGCAATTTTCTTGACAATGTATCAGCATGCAGGGGCACCCATATGGGGGGCAGAGGGGCCTCAAGCAACCCCCTAGCCGTTTAAAAATTTTATTTTCCCGAAACTGCTATGCATTTACTTTCAAAAGTTTTACAGTCACATTTTAAAATAAGGTACTTTTTAGCTCATTACTAATTGTCAAGCAGTATCAATTATTTTTGTAGCATTTTAGTATCTTGTACATTCACTAAAATTTTTGACAGCTATGAGAAGGAGGTAATAATATTTCTCAGTTCCCCCCCCCCTTCCCAAAGTACTCATATGGGTGTCCATGTCAGCATGTGGAGAAATTAGTCCTTGCTGTAAATCCTCATGACAGCGAAATTCCTGAAGTTCAGCTGAAGCATTGTTCTTGTTTTTGTGAAGTAACTTCACAGTTAATGCACTTCCATAAGTGAGAAAATGGCCATTATAGCTAATAAAAATTACATTTTAGTAGTGGTTACTGTTGCTATACCCAGACCTTTGCTGAAATTTTATGCAAATAGCACTTTTTCATCACTTGCAGCCTCACAAGTGACTTAGGTTTCGTTTTCTTCATAATACTTGCAAAATGCATAAATAGAAATTTAAATTTCATTTTAGGTTAGGCTTTATTTATTGTGTTTGGTCTTGTGCATTTCCTATTATGAATATCCATATTTTCCTATATTGGTATCTATCTAAACTATTTTTTTTTCACATGGCCCTGCTCTCCATCCTTTGAATACTACATATACAAAATTTGGTGCTATCCTACCTATTAGTTAAAGCTACAGAAAGCTGTAAATAGGGAAACTTCAATTATGATCACCTGATATATATTTATACAGTCAAACATAGTTAACAATTTGGCTATTACATCAATATTCTGAGATCCCCTTGTGGGCTTGTTTATTAAGCTTATTTATTGGTTATAACTCTAAAATTTCGACTGTACCTTGAACGTTGTTTTAAAAAAATTGGCTGTGTATTCAAATACCTGCTCTACAGGGTTGGGAAAACTTTAAAAAAAATTTTTAACCAAGTATTTAGGCTCACCCAAGATTTTTTGGATGTAATTTTTTTTATAATTATTTTCAGAAACTTCATAATTTTTAAATACCTTTAGAAAACAAATAATATAGTGCTATTTTATTATTTGTATTATTTGTATTTCATTAATATAGTGAGGTAAAAATTACAGAAAACAAACCTTTTTCATCTGACATGTTAAAAAAATTACCATGTATTTTTCTAATATGTCAGTTGTACAGTCAGTTGTTGTAATATGTCAGTATCACAGTGCACAATTTGGTGTAGGTGTATTTATATAAGTCCTAAAGATAAAACCTCTGTAGCAAAAATAATGCAACAAAATAATTTAGCACAAATTTGTAGATATATAAAAATGAAAAAAACTAGAAGCTAGGCTAGTATATGTGCCATTGACCGAAATCTTGATGTAAAGCTATTATGCTAAAACAAAGAAATAATAGTTATTTAAAATTAATTTTTTCAATTATTAGGACTATACGATTATCAAAAATTTCAATTAGACATTTGAAATAAAAATACAAGTTTCGAGTCTTTTACAAGTCCTAATCTGTTTCACAGTTTAAGTTGGACAAGTCTGAATACAGAAAATATTCTTTCTAGTAGAAGATGTTTTTGTTGTTAAAAATAACGAGCTAGGATGAATAGAGAGTGCATGGCAACACTGTAGTAAAGCCAATATAGAGGTGGGCGCAGCTCATATGTGAGTGGCAAAAAGGGCAAAACCAATGTTTTTACCACAGAGTTACTAATATAAACTAGTAGTGTATATTAAGAACTCTGTGGTTTTTACACAAAATATAGTTAGCCACATATGAGTTTGGATGCTGTTTGTATGCATTCATTTTTTAAAAATTTCTTTGGACATTTTCTTTTGTAATTAGAGTTATAGGAGACCATGGGTGTTTTCTAATATTAATCCAAGTGTTTTATTACAATCACTCTTTTTTTTCTGTGGATATTTTAAACTGTTGCTAGTATGTATGAGATTAAAACACAGTAAATATTTAACACTATCCTTCCATAAATGCATATTTTTTCTAATAATTTTAATTCTAGTCTTCTAATTTTAATGTTTTTTCTTATAAAAACACATGTTTCCATAAATTAAACATGTTCAAGCATTAACCACCTACAGTATATAATTTTTTAATCTGTTTTAAATCCAATCATTTATCTTTTTCACTATTAAATTGACGTCTCATTTTTGGCAGCATTTATAATTTGAGTATCATCCTGTCAATATAAAAAATGAAATTACTTATGAAAAGAAATTACGCTGCCTTTTATATATCTCGTTCGTACAATTGTACACAGCACAAAATTTTACCACCGTGATGGGATTTTATTATTATAAAAATATGAATTGCAATCAGATGGCTGAGAAAAACATAAAATAGCTACCCGGAAATAGTGTTGGCACTTTGGTCTCGACATCAAAACTTGAACGTTATACGAAGCAAGCAGGTGCACTCTAGGTATCCTAGCTCATTGGTTAAAAGCTGTTCAATCTCCTTGAAAACCTTACAGCTAAATTTATTAATGTCAGTTCCTGGGCTCTCCCTCCATTCATAGTGTTACTTTGTTTATGATGCTGGGTTAAAAAAAAAAAAAAACATTGTTTAAAAGGTGAATTTTTTGCACAGAAATTAATTAGCAAATGCACCAGTGAATTTATTGGATACCTTTCCAAAAGTGATGGCATCCTCCTTTTTCTTGTTCATTTAGTTCTAATCCTTCTTTTATTTTTGCATTTAACATATACATATGCGAAAACTGGGTACGAGTTAGCACCATTTTACAGTATCTATAACAAACAACCAATGTGTGTGATGTAACTGTAGAAAGCAAATTGCCATAATTGTTCTGGGAATACAGTGCCTCCCTTTGGCTAACTTTCCTATAACTCTCTGCACAATTTGCTACTATTATTGCATCACATAATTTGATGATGTAATCTTCAATTATCAAAGATCCTGCAGTAATGCAGTGTGGTAACGCATTCGCCTATTGTGCTGTTAACCCGGGTTCGACTCCCAACAGTGCAAAGAACGCTTACTCAGAGATCTCATAAAGATCACACTGCTCACTGTAGTCTGGTGTTTGGTTCCCTGTGCCTTAAGAGGTTTGGATTCCTCGGAAAACTGTAGGTCCAAGAGGTTCGGATTCTTCGAAAAACTGTAGGTCCCGATGCAGCATGATCATTGTGGTCCTTGAACTGCAAAACCACAATCAATCAATCATCAAATGATATTATTAAACAGTTATAATGTTTTAGAAAACTCAGCCAGTGGCATAGGCAGAAAGTTCATAAGGGGGTTATAGGCTTAATGGGAGGGGTTACAGAGCTACAACTCATATATTCCTATGTTAAATATACAAAATTTCATTGCGATGGGGGTTACAACCCCCAAAACCCCTCCCTGGCTACTCCTCTGGTCAATACCACTTTGTAATTTATTTTCTGCCATTTTTTTTTACTACTACTGCTATTCTGTTATCTGAATACTACAAATCATTTTATTTTATTCAGTATATAAACTTCTAAATTAATATTAGGAAGTGAGTAAATTTAAATATAAATAAGTGCAACTTACTTACAATTTATTAAAATTATATAATATAGAAAGCTTTCATTTTTTATTTTAAAAAATAATCAAAAAGAACAACATGGGCATACAAAACATTAAGATTATTATCACTACTATTATAAAAGTACCACCACAAAAAAAAAAAAAAACTCAGTTTAAACCTTGATTTAAACCTAGGTTTAAAGTAATGCAGTTTGAACAATCAACCAGCATTAAAATAAAATGACTAAATATGAGAGATAGGCCTTTTCAGTATGGTGCCAAATTTCACCAACTGTTGATTCATAACCTCTAGTCGATAAAGGACTCTGCAGTTTACCTTCTACATCACTTAGCATATCCAACATCCAAAAGGACCCTATCACTTTTTTGTAGCAATGTTTGCCCTCAGGGAACTATGTCCCCTTATTATACAGTACTTTTAAATTGATTCTTATTAAATGCTAACTTGTATTTATATGTAGGTTCTGCAGAAAAAAATCATTTTGAAGAGAAATGAAAAAAGTCATGTGATGAGTGAACGGAATGTCTTGCTGAAAAATTTGCATCATCCATTTCTAGTTGGATTGAAGTATTCATTTCAGACCCCGGATAAATTATACTTCGTTTTAGATTATGTCAATGGTGGAGAGGTAATTTATTTATTCTAGTATAAAGTATGTAATACAGTTTTCGTTTGTGAAAATATTTATGAAGAGTAAATTTAGGAACTCTTTATATCAAAGAAATTTTTCAAAAGTTAAAAATCACTTTCAATTTTCAAAATCACTTTCATTACCCGTCAGTACTTATATTACTTTTTATACATGGTGATTCAGAATAGATGTTACCATAATTACCTTTTAAATAGTTAATCATAGAAAAAAGCTTCAGAGGGAGGAAAAAGTACTCAAATTGTGTATAGGTGTTGAATATGTTAATCATTTTACAGTGGATGGCATAAGTATAAAAATACAGAGAATTTAACTTTTTATGCATGCCCTTTATCAAAAAATTTCCAATTAGAAAAATATTGCCATATGTCTTATTAGTTAAATAAAGTAAAACTCATATTTTTCAGAATATTCACAGTTTTAAATGTTAAATATTACTTATCAATTTCATCACTGTTTTGGTGACTTTTTGGTGAAATAATGGCAACTTTAGAGGACTATTTCTGGAAGAAAAAAGACGAAGTGCAAGTGTATTTGTTTTGAACAGCACATGAACTCAAAATTTCAAGTGCTATCTTATATTTTCACTTTATGGATGGGGCCCCTATTTTGTTGGCAATCACCTTCGGAATTTTAAATGTACAGCATCTCAGTGATTATTTCAAGTAGAAGTGTGAAATCCATTTTATTTGACAAATTAGATATAGGTCAATATTTTTCTAATTGGAAATATTTTTGTAGAAGGGCCCATATAAAAGGCTAAATTCCATATTCTTATACATATACAACCTTTTATAAAATAATCTATTCAATCTCCTTAGATAATTTTTACATATTTTTTTTCTGAACTTTTTCCCTACAGCTAATGTTTAAAAAGATAATTGCAGTAACATCTATTCTGAATCATCCTGTACTTAGATTTTCCTTTATAATTTGGTTTACTCTTTCCTGTCATTTATTAAAGAAATTGTGTTCCATAATTTCTCTTCAATGGGCTTATTCTTAAATAATATTTCTATGTAATTTCCTTTATGCTACAGGGGACATTCAAGTATTATGTAAGCACATTTTTGGTCATTTTATACTCCCCCATCCCCCTTGTAAGAAAAAATATGCAAATGCCTGACCTCCCCATGCTTACATACGATTTGAGTTTTCTATTTTATATTTAATACCTTCTACTAGAAGTGTGTTATGCATTCCAGTATTGCAGTTCTGTTAGGGCAGTTGTCACTTTGTGCCTATGTGTTAGTTTTATTATTTTTTATATCTTATGTAAGCATAGTTAAAATCAAGGCTCCCCCTCCCCCCAAAGATGCTTACGTAATACTTGAGTGGCGCTTACAGACATTTTATCAACCAATAACTGGTATCAATGCCATTAGCAATAGAAACCAAATAAATATTTGATTAAAGTCACCCACCACTAATTTTTAATTTAATCAAACTTGATATTTAATGAAAACTAACTGTAAGACCCTGCAACAGTAATATCATTCACCTAGTATGCCATTAATCTGGATTCAGCTCCCAACCCTGCACCATAAATAATAACAATAATGTGAACAAAACAATACAAAGTTTCACCAGGAGATTGCATAACAACAATCATTTCAGTGCTGGAGAGATTGCATAACAACAGTTATTTCAGTGTTGGAGAGATTGTATAACAACAGTTATTTCAACACTGGCGTAAGGTTTAAAACACGACGTTTCAAGAGCCAACTGCTCCCTTTGTCAAGTTATCTGCCTTCACTTGATAGAGGGAGCATATGGTTCTTGAAACGTCATGTTTTAAACCTTATGCCAGTGTTGAAATAACTGTTGTTAATAATAATACACTCTAACTGCTCCCTGTAGTCTGGAGATTGGTTCCCTAAGCCTTAAGAAGTCTGGATTTCTTGGAAAAATTTATGTCTGCTATTCTGTGGTGACATAGTGGTAACACATTTGTTTGCATTTGGTTGAAAACATGTCATGTGCTCAGGCTGGGATCGAACTAACAGTCTTTGGGTTATTGTCCTGTTCAAGGCTGTAGCCAAGATTTAATTTCAAGGGGGGGTTCATAAATTTTTACAGCATGTATCGATACAATCACAGCATGCAAGTCCGTAGCCAAGTCCCATTAAAAATTTAATTTCGGGGGGAACCGGTCCCTAAGATCCCCCATCTGGATACGAGCATGGTCCTGTTACTTTGAGCCCTGCGGTGGTGCAGTGTGGTAACATGTTCGCCTAGCACACCATTAACTTGGGTTCAACTCCCAACGGTGCAAAGAACACTTACTCAGAGATCTCATATAGATTGTACTGCTCACTGTAGTCCAGGGTTTGCTTCCCTAAGCCTTAAGAGGTTTGGATTCCTTAGAAAATTGTAGGTCCAGAGATTGATTCCTTGGAAAATTGTAGGTCCAAAGGTTTGGCTTCCTCGGAAAACATTAGGTCCTGATGCAGCATGACCACTGTAGTCCTTGAACCATAAAACCCCGAACAAACCTGTTGCTTTGACTGCTGGGCCATTGAGTATAGCCATACATGATTCTTTTCTCGTATATGTATGTTAATCAAAGGTGGGGAGGGGGCTTCATAAGAATGGAAGCATTCAAGTATTATGTAAGCAATATTTTGCCACTTCTTTAGCCTCCCCTGGTAAGCAAAAATTAACATTGGCCAACATAGGAAAATAAGTACAACGGCAATCCCCCCCCACCCCCCACAAGGTGTTTATGTAATACTTAGAATGCTCCCAATTAAAGGAAGATGTGGAGGGATTATTTAATACAGTTGTTTTGACACTCCATTTTTTTATATGGTTCATATCCAATAGTTCAGCAGTCAAGGCAATGGGACAGTAACAAAAAGATCAATTGCTTGACTCCAGTCTGAGTATACATGGCATGTTTTCTTTTCTCCACCTATATACACAGGTTCTAGTATGAACCATATAAAAGTGGTCAAAATTTAATCCATATTGAATAATTCCTTTTTGCTCCCTCCTTTAATGGCTAAAGGAAGTTATTCGTCGAGGAGAATAATTATCTATGAAGGAGTTCTCTCCTCCTACCGTCACTTTTGTACTCTTAGAAATATGAGTTGGTGTAAAATCTGAAGCTGATGTACAACTTAATTTTTTACATTTAATATTGATATTGTATGCTAGTATAAAGGTTTGTTCAAGGGATTTCAAATATTGCATTTGTATACTTGTTATACAATCAGTTGTTTCAAGAGGTTTTAAAGGTAATTGTTTTAAGCCTTTTTTGTGGTTATACTTTTAGTGTTTCTGTCCAAAAGTGCTGTAGGGGTAA
>QLNU02015360.1:988021-1013639 GCA_006491805.2 Dysdera silvatica | reverse complement strand
GGACAAAGTGTATATTTCAGAACATAGTTGGGCTGCAGTCTTCTGGTAAGTTTTATTCAATCATGGGGAATGTGTTCTGTACACATACAGCCATGAAAGAGGTTTCATAAAATTATGCCAAAATAATAAAATTTTGCTAGGTGGCAAAATGCTGCATAGTAATATGGTGTTTGTTTCAGTAGCGGAATTTATTGTGGAACATTGATGTAGAAGGTAAATAACAAGTGAACGTTTAGTTTTCTGTGAAGTTAGAGAAAACAGCCACTGAAACATGGGATGTTTTCCAACAGGTCACATGGTTACCAGGCTAAATCGAAAGGTTGTGTGTTTGAATGGCAAAAGATGTTTGTTAATGGTAGATTGCCGATGGAAGATGATTCAAGGTCTGGAGGGTCATCAATAATGCATACTTCTGATAATGTTCATCGCATAAAAAAGGCTATGAGAAGACAGTCATATTGCATTTATGTAAACTGAAGAACCTGGTATCAGTAGGAAGGCATTTTTAGGTGACCTCGATCTGACTTTTGGACATTTTAACAATGGTTCTTATTGCATGACAATGTAAGATCATGCACTGCTTTGTCGATCCAGGAATTTTTTACGAAGCACTGAAAATATCAGCTTTTGCACATCCTTCCGATATGTCCCTTATAATTTCTTCCTGTTTCTCTAACTAAAACGAAAGAACACTGAAAAGAAGGCAGTATAAGGACATTGCAGCTATCCAGAAGGCTACGACAAATGAGCTGAAAAGCATATTTTGAGGAAACTTTCTCAGGCTGCTATCAAAACATTCAGAAACTTTGACAGCAGTGTATTAATAATGGAGGAGACTGTTTTGGAGGAGACAATAACCATTGGTTGGCAAGTCTGATAATTTATTTGTTATAGTTTCAGTCCTGGAATTTTTATAACAAAAGTAGTACTTTGCAATTTTTTTTTTCTTTTCCAGAAACTCAACCAGCATTAATATTTTAGAATAAAACTTCCTTTAGTCTCTATCTTCTATTAAATGTTGGCAGCAGTCAGTGTATTTTATTATTATAATATTATTTAATTGCAATTATTCTTCATTTTTTAAATACCCTAGTTTACACAATGTTTAGCCATTAATATTTTCTGAGACTCGAATTGGAAGCTTTATCTTTCTTCTTTCAGCTATTTTTTCATTTACAAAGAGAAAGATACTTTCAAGAATCTAGGGCACGGTTCTATGCTGCTGAAATAACAAGTGCTTTGGGTTATCTCCACTCTGAAGGAATAATATACCGGTGTGTTTCTGAATTGATTTTTGCCATTACTGAACTTGAGATATATGCATAGGTTGGAAAAGTTGAAAATTATGAAATTACACTTGAAAAAAAAACCTATTCTGTTCCCCAAACTTTCAGCTTTCGGGATCTGCAATATACTTTTTCTAAATTTTATTTTTTTTAGTTACGCTCTGTTATGTGAGTACTAAGTGCACAGTTTTAAATGGACCGCTACGCTAATAAAGCAGTTTTCTGGAAAACTTTGAGGTCAATACTGCTTTACGACAAACATGATATCTATAGTTCTAATAACTGGATTTACAAAAACATAAAAGTATATTATATCATGTAAATGTGTACCTGTGATGTAATGGAATGGTAAACATTAGTTTCAAAGCAGTTTTTAATTTGACAATGTAAACAAGTTTTCTCTGAAAAACTGCCTTTTTGCATTATGTTTAGAATAATATTTTTTTCTGTAAAACTATCTGCAATACAAATACCGTTCCAGTACATCCCATAGAGAAGATAATTATTTGATCTCCATTTTAAATTATGCCCCAAAATTTAATAGAATCAAAATTATCACATTTGAAAAATGCTGCTAATTGGACACTTAATTAGTAAGTAATTAATTAGCAAGTAGTGAAATTTTATTTTTCTTCAGCAGTTCATTCTAGTTTAGTTGCAAGTATAGTTGCTAGAAAAAACGGAATTAATATATTGATAAATAAAAAATCTCCAACCTATGCATATACCTTGGGTCAATCTATCATGCATTTGATGAGTAACATAAACCAAATTAATTATAAAATAGCTGGAATTAACCTCAAATTTTATCTAATATTACTAATTTTATAATAGCAAATTATTTGCAACATCTGTGGACCTTTACTCAAATTGATATTTTTTATTCTTTTAAAACATGATTTTAACCTTTTGCGTCAAAATATTTGTATATTGTTGTTATTCATGAGCAATGCATTTATGAAATATTTTGTAAGCTTACCATATACTGAACATGCAAATTATTAGGAACACTGATATAATAACATGCTGAACTGCCCTTGGCCTTCAAAATAGTCTGAATTTGGCATAAAAGTTTGGCAAAGTTCTGATATTGTTCTTCAAGTATTTCTTATCATACTGATATGAGAACATTTAAATTGGTTTATAGTCACCACAGGGGAGATTCTTTCTGTAAATATCTCTTTCAAACTCATTCTACACACGTGTTCTATAAAGTTCAAATCCAGGGATTATGTGAGATCAATGTAGCACTTGAAAGTCACTGTCATGCTCCTGAATTTTTATGACATAAGGTATTATCCTCTTGGAGGTAGGCTTGTCCGTTAGGGAATACAATGCACATATAAGCATGTTCCATTTGGGAAATGATGCTTAAATAACCTTCAGTGTTTATGGGCTATTATTCTGGTATAAAGAAATCACGATTCTTCAAAGAAAATCACATCCCCCAGACCATTACACCAGTTTGAACAGTTACACTAGGCAGATGGAATCTATTACTTCATACTGCTGATGACATATTCAGGATGCATCAGTTGAACTTGGATTCATCAGACCAGGATGCTATGCTCCGGTTATTTTGGGCCCAGTTTTGGTGTCCATTTTCGACAAATTTTGCAATTTGTATCTGAAATGTGTAGAACTTGAATGGGTCATCTGCTGTTTAGTCCCATTTATGACAATATTTGATGAGTTATGTCATAGAAATTTGTTTCTGGTTCCCACAATTGTATTACATGCTTATTTATTGAATTGGTTCCTTATATGATTCCTTTTTATAATTATCTGTAGTTGACATTGTCCTCAATCATTAACCCATCATTTTCATCCAAAGAAAGATCTGTTATTGCTAAAGACACTTAAATCACCCATCTTCTCCAAATTACAGCTGTCCAATACTGTTTGTGCTGATACACATAACTCCTTTTTGACCAGCTCTTTATTGAACCTGCTTTACATCACAGTTGTTTATATCTGTTAGACCAGTGTGTGTGTTCGATTGCAATCACATGTTCCTAATAATTTTCATGTTCAGTGTACAAAGTATGTGTAGTGTTTATAAAGCCAAGCTGGTTTGTAAGCAGTTAGCATGATCAAAAATCAAACTTGATTAATGCTTAAAATTTTGTGTTTGGTGATTAAATCAGAAAGGTTTCTTGTGAAGATTTTGCATTGTTTTTTTCTAATACTGTGACAATGTTTGTCTAGATATTTCCACTGTTATGCAAAGTTGAAGAACCTTTTTATTTTGAGTTACTGCTTTTAAGAAATTTGTTTTAAAAGTTTTATAATTTTGGGTGGTTAAATTCATGAAATTTCTTGTCTATATTATCTTTTATTTGCATGTGTTATGGCTAATGCCCAATTTCTGGCCAATTCACAAAAGGGTTAGCCATTTCTAGCCCTTTGGCTAACTTGACCAAAGCCCAAAATAAATGAAAAATTCAGGCTTTGGCCAGCCAATTCACAGTGCTCTTGACAATCAATGGCCAATTCTTGAATTGGCCAAGAAAAAAATGGCCAAAGCTAGAAGTTTTGCATAGAGAGAGAGAGCATGTGAGAATTGCATGTGAGAATTTTGTCTCATTCACCAGCCAAAATGGGATTGTCTGTCACATCACATGTTGGTCTTACAATACTATACTATAATTTTCAACTACATTTGTAAATATCTTGTTTTTACAGATGTGTTTTTTTCTGCAACTGAAGTTAATTTTTTTTTAAACTATTCACTTTAAATATTTCTTACATATTTTTTCAAATTGAAAGGGATGTCCGGTCAAGAAGATTGAAAATATTACATCAAAATGTGACGAATCTGGGGAGTAGACTTTTTCTGGAATCATGGGAAACCTACGGTTTGAGGAGTCGTGCAATAAACATCGCAAAACCTCTACCAGAACCTTACAGGATTTTTGCAAAACCTCGAGTTGGGGGTGTTCATCTGACATCGTCGGGTGCGGGGGCTTTCCCGGCGAGGGTTTCCCCAGCTGGAACTGCTCCGCACCAAATGGCGTCAGATGGGGATTCCCAACATGCGGGTATATAAGCTTAGGACTTTCACGAACTCTTCATTCTGCCTTCACTTGACAAAGGGAGCAGTTGGCTCCCGAAACGTCGTGTTTTTAAACCTTACGCCAGTGTCAAAATAACTGTTTGTTACATACAACCAGGCTTACTTGGGGGTCCAACCCAAACCCAGCCAGCCAGAAGGCAGTGACTATACTTACTGGACCACTGAGGCCTTGTTTGCATTCTGGATCTGCTGATTCATCATTGCTTGAAGAACAATCTACAGGTGCACTGTGGTCTTTATTAAACAGATCTACATTTGAAATAATAGCAACTAGTTTAACATTTGCTGCAGTTAATTTATTGCACAATTTTGTATGTGTATTTCTAAAAGTTGACCAGTTCCTTTCACATGCCACTAATGTGAGCGAAATTTGTAATAAACGGGAAGCAAGTGAATTCAGTAATTGTGTAGTACAAAGTCCAGACCACCAGGCAGTAAGGTTAGTATATTTCACAGATTCCCATATTGACGTTGTACTCCAAATTCTAAAAGTATTATTAGTATTCTGTTACATATTTGACATAGTTTTTCCAACATGGAGTTCAAGCTGACTTGCCTTTTTAGTTATGTAAACAAAAGCATTGCAAATATAATCTTCTGACAATGTCCTTTACAGCATGCGTGTAATACATTTGCTGCTGAATGTATTATCTGACAACAAACTATTTTCCTTTTTGCTAAAATTTTTTTTACTTTTTTTTCCCTTCCTGAGAATGTAAGGGAGAAGTAGGTATATAAATTGGTATTTTACATTTTCTACATTATCCCAAAGTTCAGGGACGTTAGAAAGCAGAGCATCATTCAAATTTGATTTTATTATAGATAAAGCGATGGGTTTTAAGATCTTTAAGGAGTTTTGCAACTGCAGAAAACATCATTGATCATTAGAACCTGGATTCTATGTAATTGCATATTTTAGTCCTTTTTAACATCAGTGCATATTAATGCATAAAAACTATGAATTTCCAGAATAAAAGTATATTTTAATGGTTTTAGTAATTTTAAGAATTTTATTATTCCCTCATCCAAAAAATTTCACTACAACGCTAAAGTTAAACGTTCCTCTTACTTCTTATCTGAGCGGAAAGGCAATGGAATTTGTAAACATACACTTTTAACTATGTCCTAGGGTGCCAAAAACGCTATAGCTGAATTCTAGCCACCACCTTTGTTAGGAAAGATTGATTGAAGGTCAGATTAAAACAAACACATTCTAAAATTCCACATCATTTTCCTTCAGCGATAGACATGGGTCTATCATCGATAAACTATCCATAATATACAACCCGCAAAAATCTATAAGTGTTGTCCAATATCTTTCATAGCTCCGGAAATGACTCTTTTGGCCATAAAAATGCTATTACATGATAGAAGATAAAGCTTAACTGTTTAGAACAACGAGAGACACATTCTAATATACAGTCATAGAATTTGTGATGTATAAAACATATGATTTAATGTATATCGAATTTTTCTACTGGTCAGTTAATAATAAATTTATTCATTTTAAAATGAAGGACACAAGATTTTCAAATGTTAAAAAAAATTTAAGTACATATTTATTCATTTTAGGTACATGTTTATTCATTTTAAATGCATATATGTGGATATTTTGAGATCCTTTCGTGCATATTTTGCTAATTTTTTAGTGCATATAATCCATTCTCTATTGATCACAAATATATGTAGATATTAAATTTGTTATTTGTAATTCACTGTGCAAATATAAAAATAAGGAAAACTAATGCAAAATCAATTTTTCTGGGAAAAACCCCAAAAAACGTTTTTTTCCACAAGAAATTTTACATTACTAGTCATCCTATAAGTTTCAATGTAAAATGAAGAAATTTATTCATTAATGTTAAATATATTAGTCCGCTTAGATATTTATTATTATTAAATATATTAATAAAATACATCACAGAACATTAAGGAATTCTAAATCCTTCTTGTGGCTTTCTAAGTCCTCCCTGTGACTTTCATAGACAACCTCCCCCTAAAGAAAGCATCCAGCTAGCTGCAGCCTTAATTAGAATTGGTATGATGGACTCCTCTAACTTCATGGTCAGCTCCACAAAACTTCTAGCTTTGGCAACTTTTTCTTGGCCAATTCGCAAATTGGCCACTGATTGTCGAATGCATTGTGAATTGACCAGCGACCAAAGCTACAATTTCTTATTTATTTTGGATTTTGGCCAAATCTGGAAGCGACTAGCCATTTCACGAATTGGCCAGACATTGGGCTTTCTTTGGCTGTAACATATACATTTGATTTTTTTCCTTGCTTTTGATATACTTTCCTGAACGTTGTTAATTTTCAAAATCAGATACTTACTTCTAAAATACAAATATATTTTAGTGGTGTTATTTTTTTTATTTTACAATATAATTATCCCAATTTGTTGAAATTCTATGCCCAAAAAAAAAATCTGGCAAGCAAAATGATGCATTGTTACTAACATGTTGTCTCGATCCTTATTGTGAATGGCCATTATGTCATTAGTTAGTTTAATTCAGTTGCAAGCTACTTTCCAGGCTTGTGACGAGCATTTTCCATGCTATTGGTAGTGATATTTTGCAAGTAAAACCATTTTCACGGTCAGCAAAAGCAGCTGTGTATCACGTCTAGGGCATGAAAGGCTACACCAACTCTTTCTCATGAGAAACCCCCTTTAGGAACAAAACTTAAAAGCCTTTACCATTGTTAGTTTAAGTGCATAGTTTGCTAGCATAGACAAATTTATGACACATTCTTAAGTCTGCTGTCTACCCTGCTCTTGGGCTACTAGCCAATAAAGTCTCAAATTTGTGTCATCATCAGCAAACGACGAGTCATTCCTGGACAGTTCTAAAATGAAAAACAGATGATTCTGTCTCAGTCTTTAAATGTAACATCTTGTCGCTGCTCTCCATAACATTAACCATATAATTATAATCTTGTGATTCTTACGCCATGGCCCATATGTCAGCTTAATGCCTAATGCATTCATGAACGACATCATTTAAGCCATACCTGTAATGCTACAACCTTCAACTGCTAATAAAAATGTTTTTTGTGTTTATCAACTGCTTTCATCACCTCTCAATCTATCGACCTGCATGCCTCATTTTTCCAGTTGGTCAGCTATCATCCCTAAACTCAAATATCAAGTCAAAATCTTCTGAAATGAAAACCTCCAGGGTTAACCAAACTGCTGGGGGTCTTTGTACGCAACCTCTTAATTCACCCAGCCTCCTCTATATGAGGCCCTCAGCCGCAGAAGACTGAATGACTGCTTTTAACTGTGTTTTCAGATATTCAAAATATAATTCCAAATGGAACTTAGCAGTATTGTACTGGATTATTCTTAGATTTTCCGCAGTACTCCCCTGATTATCCTAAATTCCGTATAACCTAAACTGTTTAAAAAGCAAACATTTATATATAATGTATATATATATATTAATTTACACTTTCACATAAAGTAATTTCCAATTATTGAAATTTTAGAATAGTACAAGGTCTGATTGAAAAGGCTGATGAGTGATCACAGATCTGACAGTGTGAAATATTTAAAAAGATATACCTCATTGGTCTTCAAAGTGCTTCCTCCTCTGGTATAGTGTACTTCTGACAGTGTTCATATAACTTCTGGAAACTTCTAAAAAAGCCCTCCTTCTGTATTGCTTTTAATTCCCTTGTCACAGCAGCTTGGATGTGTGAAATGTTGTAAAATCTGTCTCTCTTCAGTGCAGGTAAAATTGGGAGAGTGGTACAGCTCAGTAACCGCTTGCCCCACCAGATTTCTTTCTCTTCCTAAAACTGAAATTTGCACTAAAGGGACACAAATTTTCTGAAATTTACACATTCAAACTTCTGTGATGAGAGAAGTAAAAGCATTATGGAAGGAGGAATTTTCTATAAGTTTTAAACAATTATATGAATGCTGTCAGAAGTGCATTATATCACAAGAGAACTACTTTGAAGACCAAATATTTCATACTGTCAGATTTCTGTGACCATTCACCAGACTTTCCAGTCTCAAGCTGAATAACTAAAAATGCAGTTTTATTTGTGCGTAGATATTTTTTCCGTTAAACCTGATTTTCAAAGTTATTATTTGTTAGCCATTCAGGATCATTATCTACTTTATATAGTTTTGTCATAGCTGAAAATCTTTCTAGCCTCAAGAATTTCTCCAGTTTTTTTCAGAAAAATATCTTATTTTGTTCATAATTTTTTCTATATTAGGTCACAGATTTGCATAATAACCAATCATAATTTATAGTTCTTCTATTTGTAGTTCTATTGCACTTTTCTTTAATTTTATTTCAGTTCATTGAACAATCATAGCTTATTTTAATATTTTAGTGATCTGAAGCCAGAAAATATTCTACTTGATTATCAGGTGTGTGTTTTATATAATACGAATTCATATTTATCTTAAATAGTGTGATAATGGTTTTTATTTCTTAAAATAGGAAAGTTCCATTGTAATTATAGTACTTTTCTCTCTAATTTTTCTTTTGTTTTAATTTTTATATTTATTTTCTTTTAGTGTATTTTTACTTTTACTCTTCAGTTCATTGTTTACAACATCACACCACTTTAATTATATTTCTTTCATAATTCCTCATTTCTTTTTCCTCCAGGCTACTTTTTCTTTTGTTGTTTTCAAGGTACATATTAACAACATACAAGGGTGGATCCAGGATATTTTTCCAGGGGTGCACATAATGAAAACCAATTTAAACTCATTGTGTGAAATTTATGTCCGGGTTTTTAATTATAAGTGTAAATTTGTTATTCTCAGGAGAGATGGAATGCCGCTGGTACCCTTATGAATCTGCCTTTAGCAACATATTAATCTTCATTAGTTTTAATTTTATTGCATTTTATACTTTTGTGATATCATGATTTATAAAAATGGTAGGTAGGTGTGTGGGTAGGTAGGTGGGTCGATTCCCCACAGAAAATCACTCAACATAGAAGTGTCAAGGTCTAAAATAAGTATAAAACCAAATTAATATCTAATTAAATGAACAAATTGGAAAAAATAAGAAGAATGATTTCCACCTTACTAAATTCCTGGTCGCCAATTTTCAACTCGTGAAGTTCTAAATTTCCACTCTACAAATTGCCAAATCCCAACTTTCAAAATCTCCTATTTTCAAATCACTAACTTCTGAAATTTCAACTCTCCAGATCCCCAAATTCCAACTCATCAAATCCTCTATTTTCAACCCCCCCCCTCTAACTCCCAGTTTTCAACATGCCAACTTTCAAGTTCCAACCTGCAAATTTTCAACTCCCCAAATCCCCATTTTCAACTCACTCGATTCCCAATTTTCAACTTGCCAAATCTCCAGTGTTCAACTCGCAAAGTTCCTATGCCAACCCTCCAATTTCCAACCTACTAAGTTATAGTTACCAACTTACAAGTTCAAATTTACCGACTTCTAATTTCTAACTTGTCAACTTCTAATTTCCAACTCACCAATTTCTAATTCACAAATTTCCGATTAATGAATGTAAATACAACAGTAGCTATTATCGTTGTATTCACAGAAACCCTTTTATTCTAGTCTTTTCATTTTACACATACATACAGATAAAACAAAATAAAAAGATGACTTGTTACACAATTATATATGAAACCCATTAATAATCTTTGTTACTTAATAAAAATATGATTCATAACTCTGTTAAAAATTTTACCCTACTTTAAGCCTGCCTAATAGCTTTCTGATCTAAGTTTCTAAACTCTCCTCTTTAATTTCTTGCCTTATTTATTGCATTATATTTTATTTAACACTACTAAACCCCACGCTTTTGTCAAATCCCAATGACCAATAGCTGCTTCCAATAATGACGCACCCTATGGCAGTGCATGAAGTATCTGGTTGTCTTGGGTGTGACTTCCAACTGTATGTATAAAAAAAAAAGAAAAAAAAAATGCTTACCGACTAACTGACTGTTCACTATAGTCTGAGGGCTGGTTCCCTGTGGCTTACAAGGTTTAGATTCCTCGAAAACCTGTAGGTCCTAACACACTATGATCTTTATTATCTTTATGCTGTAGAATTCACACAAATAAAAAACAATCCAGTGGTGACAGAAAGTGCCCCTGAGACTGTACTGAAACCAAAAACGTGTATAATTGAATAGAATAAATTTTCTGTAAATGCCTCTCATGCTGAGTTTATCACCTTTAATTAAGGAATATAATGCTCTTATGTTTAGCTGAATTGTGTCTATTCACGATGTTTATTGTTGTCAATATTTTATTATGTTTTCTGGCACTTAAAACAGATTCTTTCTCCGCACCAGAGTTAGTTTTTATACTAATTGTAATATGTAAATAATTGGCATATGTACATTAGAAATTTAGTTTTATGTGTTGTAATTTATTACAATACAATATCTTTATTTGTGTAGGCTTTAATCCATTACAAAGGTTAGCAAAATTACAAATACCACTTAAAACATAATTATTAAAGTATAAATTACATCTGTAATAATTAAAGAAATATCCAAAATGCTGCGTTAAATTTAATACACTTCACGATAATGTTATTTATTAATTAATATTATATACTTTCCAAGGAATTAGAAATATGCATATTCCTTTTTGTAGATAATGCAGATATATTGAAAAGGAGAACCCTGAAAAGTGTATTAGTGTGCAGAAAACATCACATAGCCGCTGTCCGCACTCTATCCTTTGCCATGGCCTTCAGAAAGTCCAAATACCTAAATATAAAAAAAAATGCAAATTATAGGAGGCACTATTGTATTTGATTAGTAATGAGGCTATAAAAATTTTTTTATAATTATTTAATGGAAAATATTGAGAAAAATATTGGTGTTTCGGAGAAGAAATGTTGGGCATTCAAGCATTAAGTAGAAAAATTCAAGTGGTTTGACAGCATTACGAGTTTTTTACGATTCATCCAAGTCAATTTTGATCTATTGATTTTAAGCAAGAGTTTACGAAGCCTAGGTTATACAATCCCTCGTTTAAATATCAATGAAGTATCGGCATTTATATGCGTTTGAACAAAATAAAGACTGTATTTTAATGCCCCTATAGTTGTTTAATATGGCAGCTAAATTTGCTCTAGTAGCAAATATTTTGAGAAGTCTAAATATCTGAGAAAACCTGCCTGTGAAATAATTTTCTCTAGTCTACACCAGTTATATTTTAGTGGGGAAATTCTCTCTCTAGGAATCCACCCAGAGGAGTTCATCATAGGCATGCCTAGGGTATCTATGATTGGGCATTTCAAGCAGATTAATCCAAAGTTTAATCACTTGTTTGAGAACATTTAGTTCCAGTAGGCTGCTGCTGCATTTCAGCTTAAGCAAATAGTTTGTTGCTCTGTCAAGAGACAGGAGTTTTTTTTATAAAATGATTTTTTGTTGTTGTTGTTTTTGTTGTTGTTTCAAGATCCTCTAAGTATTTAAGAGCCTAAACTGGGAATGCAAACATGAAAACTGATCTGACAAGACCATCAAAGATTTTAAAGCCATGAAACACACTACTAATTCTTGATTTCTTACAAATCATCCAAATCCTATTTAGTGCCGTATTTGCTCTAGAGGACATAAATCTGCTTCGTTGAACGAGCAGATCACTAGAGGAGAAGACTGTCCCTCTCCCCCAGATAGCAATAACTTAATTTCAATTATAAGGTTATTTAGAAAGAAGCGATACATTGGTGAAAGTCTTCCTCTGTTTCTCACACTGTGTCGCAAACTGTGTGTTTTGTGATACAAGAGGCAGATTCTAGGGCTTCTTTAGAAACTGTGGACAAACTTGATGTTTGGCACATTGTGCCAACAAAAAGTAAAAACAATATGCAATTACTGAATTTTCTAAGTGTACTACTGTATTACTACAATTTAAATTTAATCTTTCTTAGTGCAGTATATAATCTAGAACAAATATGTACTCTCACTAAACCATAAATATGTACATATAGTAAAACAAAGATTTTTCTAATCCATCTACTACACATAATATTCATAGTAAAGGTACATATACTATTGTTTTTGTTACAAAATGTATATGCTATAAAAATAGTGATATAACAAAATACAATAATAAATTAATAACTTAGGTATAATGGCAAAATGTATATATGGTAACCAGAGATGGGATAAATAACTTAGTAATATCCTTCCCCTCCCTATCCTTTATGGATAATACAAATTACTGGCCCTGCTGTGGCACAGTGTGGTAATGAGATTTCACCTAGTGCACAGTTAACTCAGGTTCGACTCCCAACAGTGCAAAGAACACTTACTCAGAGATCTCATAAAGATCGCACTGCTCACTGTAGTCCAGGGTTTGGTTCCCTAGGCCATAAGAGGTTTGGATTCCTTGGGAAATTATAGGGCTAGAGGTTCATATTCCTCAGAAAACTGTAGGTCCCAGCATAGCATGACCATTATAATCCTTGAGCCATAAAACCATGAATAAACATAATATGAATTGCTGTTAATGCGAAGAGATTTTCTGTTCTCCTTGGTGTTAGTCTGAGGTTCAACTGTATTGTAATCAATTACATGTATCAACCTTTCCTTCACGCACATGAACATTCAATTTCAACAACTTTTTCTTGGTGCATTATTTTTTTGTCATTGTGTGTGTAATATATATATATTGTATGTTTCTTATAAACAAAGTATATTTTAGGGTCATGTTGTCTTGACTGATTTTGGTTTAAGTAAAGAAGGTTTAGCTGAAAAGGATACAACTTCAACATTTTGTGGAACACCGGAAGTATATTTAGCATTAATAGTTATTATTTATTACCTGTGCTATTTATTATTTAGTTGGTGTTATGAATGTAAAATACTAAAACTAGTTTAGTAAAGTTTCATGCATATACACTCTTTTATAAAAATAAAAATGAAGCACCATGAAGGAAGTGTCTGTTTGCATTGAAATTAAAAATGCATAAAGCATGTACATAGATAATGAAACGATTACAATTTCAAAGCTGTAGAATGCAACAACAGCTAGCAATTGGTGAAACCTTCTGCGACTGTGATGCATGCTTGTATACGACTATATAAGGGTTAATATAATGCTAATGTCATCCTGCAATAGATTTTTTCACACATTCTGCAATTGTTGTTCCAGATCTTCAGTATGGTGGTACTTGAATCTGACGGCCTACCATATCCTATACATGTTCAGTTGGCGAAAGGTCTAATGACCTTGCTGGTCAAAGAAGAGTTTGCATACCATGAAGGCAATCTAGAGATGTGCAAGCCATATGGGACCTGGCATTGTCATGTTGGAAAATGGCCCCCAGGATGACATGTCATGAAGGGTAAAATAAACGGTACCAGGATGTTATCAACATGTCGTTGAGCTGTTAGTTGTATGCAAGGCCACTAAGGATGATCCGCTATCGTGGGAGGTAACATCCTATGCCTTTACACCAGGCGTAATGACTGTGTACCTGTACAAAACAATCTGCTTAGGAGTACTGATCTCCTCCACACACGGATGCAATGGTCATCTGCTCCAAGACTAAAATGGGTTTCATCACAAAACACTATGTGATACCAGTCAGCTAGCAACCATATTGATCAGGTACAACACCACTCCAAATGCCTTTGTCGATGTCGTGGGGGGGGGTTAAAAGGCAGACATCTCAAGGATAATGTGAGCATAACCCTGCCTCAGCCAAGTGCTATGAAATGGTGGAAGGTACAACAGGTGGTATGGAAGAAGCTGCAGCACGTTGTATGGTGGACAATGATGCCATTGTTGCAGTTTTGACTTATCGCACTTTCGATCTTTTGTCACATTCATGCACTTTCGCTTTCTAGAGCTTTCATTTCACTGATGTGTACTTTGCAGCAACCATTACTGCCAGCACCTTTGTACAGCCGTGTCCATGCAGCCCAAGTAATGCCCTATTGCTCGATAGCCTGCTTCATGCATTCCAATTATTTTACCCCCATTCAAAGTCGTCCAATTGTTTATGAGGTCTTTTAGTGTGATGTAACAGCACTAATAGTTGTCTCCAGGGAATTGTAATGGCAACAAGAAGAAAAATTATAATAGCCCACAATTGTTAGTTGTTTTATAGGATACCAGTTGCTCATTAGAAAAGCATGCTATGACCGAAGTTAACATTCATTAGCCACGGAAATTCAATCATTTGCATACTTGGGATAGACAAATCTGCATACAAAATTTTGAGATGATTGGATTAGTTTCTCATGGTCTTTGCTTTTTTTTTTACAAAAGGGTGTATTTGTGGTGATTGTGATCGTTGAAAAAATACCTTCAAGTTAAATTTGCACTATTCTGCAATATACTGTTTAAAAATTATATTAATGCATATTCTCATATTATAAAATACATATTCAAAAGTCTCTTTCCATCAGTTTTAAAGTATTTGTGATATATAGACTATGTTGTGATTGATTCTTTTTTACCTACTGTTTATAATGACTCTAACATGTATTTCACCAATTGTGCAGCTAGGCTAATTTGTGAAATTTACCAGGGCTGTAACTTAAAGCTGTTTTCAAAGGAGGGGGAGCTTTGTATTTGTTAAAGTTTTGATGTATGTTAGTAGTATTTTTAAAAAATATAATATAGTAGAAACTCGATTATCCGGACTAAGTGGGACCAGAGACATCCTGATAAATAAAAATCCAGATAATCGAATATAATTGAAAAATAAATAAATAGAAAATTGGAAAAACTGAAGAAAAAAAAACACTTAAAAATAGTATGACAACTTTATTAATGTAATAGTTATGTCGATACTGGCGTAAGGTTCAAAAACACGACGTTTCGGGAGCCAACTGCTCCCTTTGTCAAGTGAAGGCAGAATGAAGAGTTCGTGAAAGTCCTAAGCTTATATACCCGCATCTTGGGAATCCTCATCTGACGTCATCTGGCGCGGGATAGCTCTGAAATCCCCCACACACACACACACATACACGTCAGATTCTCATCCCCAACTCGAGGTTTTGCAAAAATCCTGTAAGGTTCTGGTAGAGGTTTTGCGATGTTTATTGCACGACTCCTCAAACCGTAGGTTTCCCATGATTCCAGAAAAAGTCTACTCCCCAGATTCGTCACATTCTGATGTAATATTTTCATCGAATGCCAATCTGGTTCGTGACCCTCCCTGAAGACATGTTCAGCCAACTGGTTTGAATCGTCTCCCCTAGCTACCGCACGCATATGCTCCTTCCCTCGTAGACGTATCGATCTTCCCGTCTGTCCAACATACACCTTGTCACAGTCTCCACACGGTATTTGGTAAATAGCACCAGATTTTTCCTCCTCAGGGACGCGATCCTTAACTTTAAGTAATAGATCACGCAGGGTGTAGACAGGTTTGTAGTAGGTCTTAACATTCACACAACTGAGAATTCGAGACAGCTTTTCTGAGACACCCGCCACATATGGCAAAACCACTGATGTCTTCCTAGTCTCATCCTCTACATTCCTGTTTCCACCACTAACACCACATTAGTTACGAGCGATAAATTTGCGCGGGTAACCGTTGTTTTTCAACACTCTTTTATTGCGTCGTAATTCAACATTGCGAAGGTCATCAGTACAACAGCGCGTAAAGGCTCTAACGGCAGATGCCGGGTGATGAGAACAAAAGTCAAGATACCTATCAGTATGTGTTGGTTTCCTAAACACCGTAGTCAACAGTCGCCCATCCCCATCTCTATTTATCCGAACATCTAAGAAGGGTAATGAACCTCTATCTTCTTCCTCTAACGTAAATTGAAAATGAGGCTTCAAGCTGTTCAAATAGAGATGAAAATCAGCAACTGAAGACCTTGGTAGGATAACAAACGTATCATCGACGTATTGCTTCCACACCTTGACATGGTAAATGCATCCATCTAAAGCACTGTTTTCAAATGCCTCCATACACAAATTTGCCACCACACTCGAAGCAGGTGACCCCATCGCCGTACACCTCTTCTGTCGGTAAAATCTACCCTTGAAGCCAAAACCATGAAATTCTAACAAGCTATATATCTCTTCCGGACTAAGGCTAGTTCTTTCTTCCAGGCTTCCATCATGCCTCAGTCGCTCCAATGCTGCTGATACCGCCAAATTAGTTGGAATACAGGTGAAAAGTGAAACAACACTAAAAGGCACCATAGCATCATCGGGAGCGATTTTTACGTTTCTGATAGAAGAAATAAACTCCTCAGAGGTAGACACCGACCGTTCAGAGGACCCAACAAGAGGAGATAGTATACCTGCAAGATATTTAGAAAGTGCATATGTTGGCGAACTACAAAAACTCACAATAGGTCTAAGAGGAATATCGTGTTTATGGACTTTTGGGAGTCCATAGAACAATGGTATTCTTCCAGACGAACAACGGAGTCGCGAGTAAAGTTTCTCATCCAGTTTCGACTCTTTGTGAAGTTTTAGCAGGCAACCATTCATCTGCCTCTCAATACAACCAGTAGGGTCTTTATCTACAACGGAATAGGTATCGCCATCATTTAAAAGTGACATTACTTTATCATCGTAAACCGACCTATCCATCACAACAGTAGTACGACCCTTATCTGCCGGTAAAATCACAACCACCTTCATTTTTTCTGAGAGCCTTCATTGATGATCCTTTATTGATGTACATTAAATATATTGTATCTATGTAAAAAAATTATAACTCCTCAAAGATTTTAAACCACATAACAAGAACCATCTGACCGGCCAGTACATGGAAGGGGCTTCCATTACAGTGGGAGCTGTTCTCCTCGCACTCTCTCCCTCTTCTCTTCTGCACTGGAGTGCTTGTTTCAAAAAGGAAAAAAATTTAGGTCTGTGTGTCTGGGTAATTGAGGATCTGGATGATTAACTGGACGTTAATTACCCAGATCCTCAAAAAGATGGTACAGGATCTCTCAAGTAGAAGTAAAGAAGTTGGACTCAAGATGAACCTGCAAAAAACTAAGATCATGTTCAATAATTTCGTAGAGGAAACAAAAATACAAGTTGACAACATTGAGCTAGAAATTGCTGATTCATATATTTACCTTGGCCAACTGATTTCAATGGATGGCAACATTATGAAAGAACTCAACAGACGTATTAAACTTGGCTGGAGTGCATTTGGAAGAAACAGTTTTATCCTGAAGGGGAAATTGCCTTTGTGTCTAAAAAGAAAGGTCTTCAACCAGTGTGTATTGCCAGTCCTCTCTTATGGATCAGAGACATGGAGTCTAACAGTTGGAGCAATACGAAAGTTACAGACAACGCAAAGGAGCATGGAGAGGTGCATGCTTGGAATAACTAGGAGAGATCGAAAAAGGAACACTTGGGTGAGAGAGCAAACTAGAGTGGAGGACATCATTGTTAAAGTAAAAGGGCTGAAATGGCGATGGGCTGGGCATATTGCAAGAAGAACTGATCAACGATGGACAACAGAAATTCTGAACTGGATTCCAAGAGACCACCGAAGACCTAGAAAACGTCCTCAAACTAGATGGGTGGATGAAATAAGAAAACAGGTTGGGGTGACGTGGAAGCGAATTGCTCAGGATAGACTTGTGTGGAAAGCATTTGGAGAGACCTTCATCCAGCAGTGGATAGATAATGGTTGAATATGATGATGATATATATATCCACACACACAAGGTATTTCACAAAAACTCCCTAATTTTCAAATTAAATAACTCTGAAACAGTGATCGATAGAAGAACGAAACAACTGGTATATTTATTAGGAAAGTCATAAAAAACTGATACAGAAATTTAAAATTAATTACAACTGTTACTGATAAATGACACTGTATGCTGTAGTCACAGTACAGATCTCTATAAAGAGTGCTCTGAAGCACAGAGGGATCAATTTTTGTGTGGTTTCTCTGTTGAAATGTAAAACGAGGTTAGTGTACTGAAGGAAGTGGATGAAGTCATGTGTTACGTGGAGTAACATGTTTTTCTAGTACTTGAGTATCGCCGGTTAAATTTACAGTCCTACGGCAACCATGCATAATTTTCAATCCCAATTTAAAGTTGCAAAAGATCCTGATGTGAAAACAATTTACCAGATTTTCGACAAATTTCAACTGACAGGCAGCATGGCTGATAAATTTGTGGAAAATGTTGATCCCAAGCAATATGCAGTTGCACATGAAAATGTCGCTATAGTTGCTGCAGTTACTCCATGTAATCCGAGGAAATCCATCAGCAGATTGGCAGCTGAATCCAGATCGCCATCTAACCCGTACAAAATCCTGAGGAACTGCCTACACATGTTTCCATTCAAGAGCAAAAGTCACTAAACCTTACCATTCGAGCTGTGCGGAAAAGAGAAGAGTCTGCGTATGAATTGCTCTCTATGATGGATGGTGATGTATTTGATGTTGGCTGCATATGATTCATAGATGAGGCCCATTTTCACCTGGGTGGTTTCTGGAACAGACAACACTTGCATTTTTCGGGTACTGAAAAACTGCATTTCTGTCAAGCATGACCGCTATATTCCCCAAAAGTCACCATTTGGGCTGTAGTATCCAGGAAAGGCATCCTTGGTCTTTTTTTTCTTGTGAGAAACGATTACTAATGAATGGTACATTGCGGTTTTAGAACACTTTGTCGCCACACTATAATAGTTGGAGGATCAAGCACAGGTATTGCATTGTTCATTCAAGATAGGACATGACCACACCGTATCCCAGGCGTTTATGCCTTTCTTGAGGAATACTTCTGTAATAAAGTCATTGTTTTGAACTATTTCACATTTACTGGAACAGGCATGTATTGGTCTCCATATTTACTCGATCTTACCCCTGCAACTACTTTCTTTGGAACACATTGAAGAACATTGTTTTCCACAAAAATTCTGCAATATTGAATGAGCTTGCAGAGTTGATCCGTCAGGCATGTGTGTTCATTTCCATTGACACACTACGGAGGGTGATTGCCAATTTCATTCTTCGTTTGCACCATCTCTGTTCTGTGCAAGGTGCACATTTTGAATCAGTTTTAATGTGATCACAACAATTGCTTGCAAAGGACAGTGTTACCACTATTTATATTCTATTTCTTAGACTCCATATTGCAACTACAGTATACAGTGCTATCCAGTGGTGTAGTCCCAAAACAAAATATAGACTATCGCTCTTCTAAATCAGGGATGGATTCATGGGGGGAATCAGGGAACCCCCTAACCAGTCAATAGCCCATTAATCTGATAGGGGCAGAAGTTGTCATTATGCATGAGTTGTTGAGCCGCCATTGCAAGACCCCCAAACGCCTTTCTGGATCCAACACTGCCTACAGAATATATAATTTCGGGGGCATATAAATGTAAAAAAATAATAATAATGTGATACAAGCGCATGTGCCCAAGCCGAACTAAACCAGGAATGACCTCTGAAGTGAGCTAATAAAATAAAGAAAACAATTGAAAAAATAGCCAAAAGTCCTCCTTTTCGCCCTTGTCGCCTTAGTTGTGTTAAATAACGTATTTTGACTATTTTCGGAACACAGTTTGTGATACGTGTTCCAAGCTATAATTTCCTTTAAATTCCCACGATTCTTAGTTGATTTATTCAAAATTTTAGGGTCATTGCTCTAAAGCAATTTTCTTAATAAAATTGTAGAGCCACATATTTTTTATTTACAACTTGAACAGAATTTCGTTTGTAAAATGTATGATTTCCTAAAATTTTGCCCTAGTGCCGCTAGGCCTTGACTACACCACTGGTGCTATCTGTTGGTAACATTTGTGACTATTGATTTTTAAATTTCTGTAGCAGTTTTTTTACATCTTTCCCAATAAGCATACCACTTGTTTCATTTTTCTATTGATCACCTTTTCAGAGTTGTTTAATTCCAAAGTTAGGGGGTCCTTTGTGAAACACACTGTATATAAATATTAAAAACTTGTATAGAGGTATACTAAAATTTCCCTAATCCATACTGTGGACTTTTTTTTTTTTTGGATGTAGACTTAAACTTTCATTAAAAACATGACGCACACAAGATCTGCCATCAAAATTTATTTTGAACACATTTTGACTGTCAAAGAATAATTTTCATTGACATATAAGCCTGGGCAATGTTACATTTTTGACATTGCAATACATTGTCAGTCTAACATTGCGATGTGGCAATATATCGCAATGTTAACCATGACCTAGTCCGCAGTGGGAAGCATGCCTCCCTAGCAAAAGTAATATAAATCCATATAGTAAAATGAGAACAGATTGTTATCCTGAAAAATATTAAGCAATCATGTTATTTTAACATTCATAAAATATTGTTAATGTGGTAAAAAAAAATAGAAAAAATGCACCCACAGTCAAATATCCGTTTCTTTGCCCTGCACTTCCATGTAACAATATTTTATTTTTAAACATATAAAATATTTTATTACTTGGAATTTTTAATAATCTTTGATTAGATCCAGTATTACGGTACCACCACCAGCAGTTTGGGTGATAACATACTGGGATTGGCTTCCCTTCTGTCTGGGTTACTAGTAACGCATGCAATGGCTTCTCTCCGGATATGTTGTTTTGTTGCAGGTGCATAGTAGATATTTACATAGAGTTATATGCGTCCATGGGGACCCGAGCTCTCCAATAATTTGAAATAAATTACAATTTTACATATATATTGCAATGTATAAATGTTCATAATATGTGCTTAGCCCCCCCCAATAATTTTGAAAACTCCATGCTGATGGATACTTACATCTACGAAATTATAATTAGGAAAAAAATACTGTGTTAATTAAATCAAACTTTTTGCATACATATAATTATTTACATGATGTGATAGTGATTTACAATTTATTAATTAAGTTCATCCATCTGGGCAGCAAAGGGTAAAGACTTTGGGGTCTGACAAAGCACCTGCAACCCAGAACTGGATATAATTAGTAGAAGTGGAAGTAATATACAAATAATAATAATAAAAAAAGATGATTGATTAGTATAGATATGGAAGGTATAAATTAAGAAAGTAGTGGTGATATCATAATTTTCTGTCTAATAGATATCCAATTAAATTAATGAAAGCCTAGACTGTATGGTGAAAAAAAAATATTTTCTTTAGATTTAACCTAATTTTCAGTAAACGAAAAAACAGGATTATATATATGTATATTGCATAAACTTTTTAACTAAATATTCTTTCTTAAAACCAAAAAAAAGGCATGTGAATGCAAAAATCATATTTAGAATTTGTTCAATTGTATTTGAGGAATTCCTCAAAAATTGAAATTAAATGGAAAAAAACACTAAATTATCAGATTTTGCAAAATCACGAGTATTTTATTATTCTTTATGATGTTTCATTATAATCGCACATAACACTGCATTTGGTACAGTATAAACCTCATTATCCTTGTGCCATTAAAATTCAGCAAACTGATTATAATCACACATAACTTTGTATATTTTATTCTGATTCACTTAAGGAATTTTTTTTATTCAAGATTTTGTGTGTGGTGCTTAACTTTTGAGCTACTACATATTATCCTGGCAAGTATCACACAGTAACCATTATTAAATGTAATAAACTCATTCCAAGGCAAAGATATTTTCAGGGTTTTTAATTTATCTCAAATGTGTGTAAATAACATTGCAGATTTTATAGGATATTATTTCCCTTCCCAGGGTTAGCACAGTTTATGAAATATTGGTCAACACATTATGCCATAGGAACGGGTTTCTTGTTTTTTTCATGGGGGAATTAATAATGACTAATATTTTAACACCCAGGTTTAAGCTCAAACTAGAAATTTTGTAAAAAGCTTTTTGAAAAACGTGTAAAAAAATCTGCCCTGGTGACTGTGTATTAAATAATATTTCGCAAATTGTGATAACCCTAGGAAAGATAATAATACCTATAGAACTTTAAATATGAAGAGAAGGAGCATCATTCTTGTGTCTGTAGTTAGTTGGTTAATGGAACTCTGGGTCATACGGAGGGTCCCTTGTGTGACTCCAGGCTGAAAGTCTCTCTTTTCCTTTTTTACAGAAGCTGTAGTTTTAGCTTAAACGTAAGTGTTAAAATATTAGTCATCGATGTTGTAGATCTAGGAGATTCTCTCTCTCATACATACTCTTTATTAAGCATCCAATTGTACTTTTATATGTTTTTTATTTTAATATTAGTTTCTAATTATTTTAATTACTTCATTTTTAACTTTTCATTCTTTACAAGTATCTTGCCCCGGAAGTTCTTAGAAAACAAGCATATGACAAATCAGTTGACTGGTGGTGCTTAGGAGCAGTTTTATATGAAATGTTATATGGACTTGTAAGTGAAAGTAGATAAATATATCCCATAATCATGTTTTTTCTTTCGAGGGAAATAAATGTTGTTTATTGTTCTTAAAATTATAGTTACGAAGCCTCTTTAAAAGTAGCCTAATGTGTGAACTCTAATTGTGTTTGGTGAACCTGTATCTTGAAATTGTTCTATCTAGGATTGTTATTACTTATTATGGGGTGGTTTTTTCCTTCAAAAATTCATCAGTTATCATTTGTTGCTCACTCTTTCTGAATATTTTGAATGAAAAATTTTGTAGAATCAAACTTTGTTTAAATGTGTGTGCTTGCTTCAATATTTTTAAATTTACTTTATATATGTGAGAAATAGTGGACACAATTTAAAACTCATTTTTGAAAACCTGGTTTATGGACTGCTAAAGTGATAACTTAGCACCCTTGGATAACTAACACATTAACAAAAAAATCATAAAAGTTCCGATTGTTCTTATATGTGATGGTGTTGTATAGTCTTAAATGTTAAAATTTCTATGCCAATGTGCATTCTTGATTATTATCAATTCATGCATAGATGTTGAGACAAAATCTTTGTATTTAATGGTGATGATCAAAGGTTCCACATGTGTGTATGGACAAAAACTTACATTCTATTATGTATATTAACAAGCATTTAAGATCAGTTGAATTAGCGAATTCGTTTCAAATTTCATTGTTTTATAATATTTATTCCAAAGGAGCGTGTGTTGTTAGAATTTAAAGTACAAAACACATTCTTAATAGGATATGAAAATCTAACACTAATTCTGTATATATATATACTGTCTTTACAAAGTTAAGCATGTGACGAGGAAGTAAATCTAACGTGGTGTAAGTTCACTTTGACTCAAGTTCCATAAGAAGATGATCAATAGAATTGTTGATTTGGAGTGTAACTTATTTGTAGTGTTTACTTATAATAGATAAATTAGAAATTAAAAGAAAATACCGAGGCATTCAAGTTGGAATTAAAAAAATCGCTTTTCTGCACTGGAAGGACTTATTGAAGAAGTTGACATCTCAGAAGCAAATGAAAACATTGTTAAGACAATAATTGAAACTGCTGGGGAAATTGGTGGTGTAATATGTAAAAAGCAGAATAGCAAATTATCTGAGAAGACGAAACAACTCATGAAAAGGCGAAGACTTATGAAGGTGGACAATCAAAATACCAGTCGCAAGATCGAGTATGTAGAACTTTGCAAAACTTTGCGCAAAAACATGAAAGAAGATATAAGAAAATTCAATTGTGAGTTAGTAAGGAAGGCCATTGAAAGCAACAAGAGCCTTAGGGTTGTTAAAGGGAGTTTGTCTATTGGGAAGAAACACATCATTGCATTAAAAGGAGAGGATGGCACTGTAACAAGAAATAGGGAAGAAATACTTAGAAGAGTTGAAGAATTCTACAGAAAGCTGTATGAGGGTAACAGTGGATTAAACGAAGACTCTGAGATAGTCGAAGGAACAGCTCCTAAAATCTTAAAAGAAGTAGCATTTGCAATAAAAAGTATGAAGAAAGGAAGATCCCCTGGCGATGATGGCATTACATTAGATATCTTAAAAGAAGCTGGAGAACATGTAGAAGACATACTCGCAAAATTCTTTACCAAATGCCTCAACAGTGGTAACATACCAAACCAATGGGATTCTGCAACAGTAATTCTTTTGCATAAAAAAGGTGATAAAGAGGATTTAAAAAATTACCGACCAATTAGCTTGTTACCTGCTATTTATAAAATCTTCACAAAAGTGCTAACACATCGCCTGCAGAAAAAATTAGATGCAGCTCAACCAAGAGAACAAGCTGGATTTCGAAGTGGATTCAGTACAGTGGACCATATTCAAGTATTAAGAGAATTAATTGAAAGAACACATGAATATGAACTTCCATTGTGTGTGGCATTTATTGACTATGAGAAGGCCTTTGACTCTATTAAAACATCAGCAGTCATCAACTCTTTAAGATCAACAGACATCGAGGAAGTGTACATTGACATGGTGAAACGTGTGTATAAAAATGCAAGTGCAAAATTTCGGTTACATAAAGATACCGAAGCTATCAAAATTGGTAAAGGTGTGAGGCAGGGAGATACCATTTCTCCAAAACTTTTTACTTCAGCTTTACAGATGATTTTTCAGCAGATAAATTGGAATAAAAATAAATGGTGAATATTTAAATCATTTGCGGTTTGCTGATGACATTGTTATTTTTTCAACGAACCCATCAGAACTCCAAGACATGGTACAGGAGCTCTCAACTAGAAGTAAAGAAGTTGGACTCAAGATGAACCTACAAAAAACTAAGATCATGTTCAATAATTTCGTAGAGGAAACAAAAATACAAGTTGACAACATTGAGCTAGAAATTGCTGATTCATATATTTACCTTGGCCAGCTGATTTCAATGGATGGCAACATTATGAAAGAACTCAACAGACGTATTAAACTTGGCTGGAGTGCATTTGGAAGAAACAGTTTTATCCTGAAGGGGAAATTGCCTTTGTGTCTAAAAAGAAAGGTCTTCAACCAGTGTGTATTGCCAGTCCTCTCTTATGGATCAGAGACATGGAGTCTAACAGTTGGAGCAATACGAAAGTTACAGACAACGCAAAGGAGCATGGAGAGGTGCATGCTTGGAATAACTAGGAGAGATCGAAAAAGAAACACTTGGGTGAGAGAGCAAACTAGAGTAGAGGACATCATTGTTAAAGTAAAAGGGCTGAAATGGCGATGGGCTGGGCATATTGCAAGAAGAACTGATCAACGATGGACAACAGAAATTCTGAACTGGATTCCAAGAGACCACCGAAGACCTAGAAAACGTCCTCAAACTAGATGGGTGGATGAAATAAGAAAAGAGGTTGGGGTGACGTGGAAACGAATGGCCCAGGATAGACTTGTGTGGAAAGCATTTGGAGAGACCTTCATCCAGCAGTGGATAGATAATGGTTGAATATGATGATGATGA
>QLNU02015360.1:959876-976378 GCA_006491805.2 Dysdera silvatica | reverse complement strand
TGGAAAGCATTTGGAGAGACCTTCATCCAGCAGTGGATAGATAATGGTTGAATATGATGATGATGAAGTTATAGATAACTGCCATATATGTCAAATTAGGATTTGTGCCATTAAATATTTTAACACAGTATGACCCTTGTTATCCTTTTGCTGTTAAAACCCAACCAACAATTAATTATTATATTGACACATTTTTCAACTCTTCTGATGAGAATGTAGGTTAGTGTTTGTGAATATGTCACGTGAAAACTTTTATTTATGACCATTATTATTTGAATAAATATTTACAATTTGAGTATTATTTTATTAGCTTTTGCAGAAAGATAAATCGAAGAGAATTGGCTCAGTAAATGACATAGATGATATAAAAAAGCATGAATTTTTTCGGTCAATAAATTGGATTGATCTTGAAGCAAAAAACATCCCACCACCCTTTAACCCAAATGTAGTAAGTGTTATTTCATAAATCTGTACGTTGTTTTTACTATTTAAGTACTAATTTATGACTTTAGGCATTCCATTTATATCAGTAAATATGCCTGAATGAGATACTATGCATTTTTTATTTAAAATGAAAAATGGCTAATAAATTCATTCTGCATGTACAATCAAATGAAATTGTGATGCTGGAAAAGCGCCTCTTCTATACTGTAAAACATATTGAACAATGAGTCATTCCGTATCAGCTATTTCAGAGACCTGCATATTGCTCTGTACTACTTTGCTCAAAAAAATTCTAGTTCCGTCAAAAAACTTGCATTTGTTTTGAAAATTTTTACACTTATCAATGGCTATATATGGATATGAGAAAAAAAATACTGCAAAATTTAGCATATGTATTTTAACCTGGTGAAAAAAATTATGAATTTTTTTAGTGAAAAACACACTTTACTAAAAATCGATTTATCAGTAAAAAGGATAGGTACTACAATTACATATATTTTTTTAAAATAAACTTAGCGATATTTTCCATCTTGTATAGCAATAAAATTGATGGCTTTTATATTCATTCAGTGCTAAAAAATTAACTTCTGGTTTCTTTTCGTATGTTTTAAAAATTAGCTGCAAATAAACGGTCTTACATTTATACTTAAAATATGCAAAATTTTCACAAAAACTGTGAAAACAAATTTCCAAATCTTAAAATTTTAGGTATGCACTCTAGTTTAAGTATCATTATTTTAAAAAAATAGTAATTTCAGATAATTATGCTTGTTTACATACACCTTCACGTTTAAAAAAATAATATAATAATTACTATTGGAAATTATAAAATTAAATTGTTGTACATTCTTTTGTAGTCCACAAATCGTTTTTTGTGAAGCATGACTTCTATTTGTTCAAATTTATTCTCTATTAAGTGCATACAGTCTGTTAAAAATGATACATTCTTTCTGATGTTGTATGTGGAGAATCAACTACAGCAAGTGCATGTGGAATTGGTAAAACGCAGGAAACTTCACAATTTGGCTAAAAAAATTATGGTGAAGGTCCATTAGGATGAAGAAACTTTATAGCAATATCTCCTTCCTCTTTATCTACCTTAGACACCATTCCAAAATACCACAAATTATCATATTTACAGGCAATGTAAACAATGCAACCTAGGTGTAAATTTTCAGCTGTCACAAAACAATGGTAACTATTCTTTAAATTGACTGTGAAATAAAGTACTTCATCAGAAGTGATCCTCGTTTCTTCAATGTTACCTAAAGAATCTAATGGTTAGAATTTGCTAAAACTTCTTGTGCCCGGAAGTATTTGTACATCTTTGAATCGTTGGTTAAGAATGGAATGAGTGAAATCTACTGTATCTTCGTCAATAGAATGGAAACACACTTTTAATGTTTTTTTGACAAAAATAAAAAAAAAATGCGGTAGTTGTTATGCCTGTCTAATGTCCTTTGGAGACTCTTATTTCTCCCTAATTGTTTAGCTATTCCACCAATCCCATCATGTTCTGATTTTCCATGGCTTGTGGCATACTCCACTGCACCTTCAACTCAAAGTCCTTTATACGAAAGCATAAGTTAATAAAGTTGAACTTATTTTTATACTGTTCGGCACAACCGTAACTAAAATAATGTACCTCCCTTGCATGTGGGAAGCTTGCGAAGATTTTGTAATTGTTTCTTGCATTTTGTACACCATACTTACATCATGTTTTAAGTCATTAGAAATCACACAGTGAGAAAAAATAATTTGTTCACCTTTAATGCCCCTACATTATATTACAACAGGATTAACAGTACATGAATTGGAGGTCCAGTGGTATCCCTGAGCCTCATCCTGAATTATAAATGACTTGTTTTCACTAAAGTCCATCAGTATTATTGCTGTGCCAGAAGTTAAATTTTCTTTAAGATTCTTTAAATGTGAAGATTGGGATTTAGCAATGAATATATGCAAAGTTAATTTTTTAATCTTGTTAATCAATTCATTAATAAAACCATCAAGAGTTCATGAACTGTTAATCGTTTGTTTGCTATCAGTTGTCACTCATTGAGAAAAACACACGGAGTGGGTACTACTGGAATCTACGAAAACACACCGTTTTGTGTGTAATTTACAGAATTTAGAAAAACCCATCTTAGCATCAGAATATTCCTGTTTAAAATTTGATTTGAAACTTCATGAAGATTAGCAAGAACTAACCATTTCCTTTTGTGTTCTTTTTTCCCGGTAGTCACCATATCTTTTATTCCAGGCATAACTCTAGACTGTTCATCACTCTCATAAAAGTTTGTTGCCAAATTTACTATTTCAGGTTTCAGTTGTTTTCCACATCTGGGACTTGGTTCTGCAAGTTTTGTATTAATTTACTTCATAAAAAATAATTGAGTATATATAATTTTTTTGCAATATCTTATTTATTAACTTATTTTTTAATTTTTGATTTAAAACCAACCCTTCTTTGATTTAAATAAATACTCTGTTTTTATCTCTTTCCTCCTTACAAAACACCCTCTATTTTAAAAGTCTGTGCACAGACCTAACTTACACGATATACTATTTTATTAACTAAAAAAATTGCTACTGTAACTGAAGAAACAATACATTTAGGCAGGCATACTTTTACATTCTGAATTAACTACAATTTTGTGATTTTTCGCCGGGTTAACAACATCTTAAGTCTGTATTGTATACCCCTACCTGGACCATCACAGGGCAAGTAGTATTGTATAAATAAATAAATATGCTAAAATTTGAAGTATTTTGTCTGAGATCATCATATATTCATTGATAAATGTTAAAAATTTCAAAACAAATACACATTTTTTGACAGAACTAGACTTTTTTTAGCAAAGCAATACACAGTAATATGTGGGACTTGGTAGTTGCAAAAAACGGGAATTCACTCAAACTTTGAAAAGCTGTAAAATTAAAACTTGATGAGCAATAGGCAAAATATTTGATATGGTTACTTAACACCACAAAAAGAAAAAGTACACTAAATTTTATCAAAATTTGAGACGACAGGTGCCATGCCCTGGTTGAACCGATGTGGAATGACCCATGGTTCAATTTTGCCATTTTCGAACATTTGGACTACATTTACATCATTCTCTAATAAAAATGAGCAAAGGTGCCAGGAAACAGAAAATGGCAGTGTTTAGTACACCAAAGTCACTCTCTGTTAGCATTACCTTATTTTTCAGAGTCTGAAGTTCTGAGATTTTTTAGTCTTAAAGTAAGCCTAAAAATTTAAAAAATCAGATTTCGGACTGACTCAACTGGAAACTTCTGAAAGGTGACAGTTTTTTTTATACTGAAGTACTATGTTTTTGGTGCACAATCATACAACAATATCAAATGTTTGGCACATGTGTAAAGTTAGCTAAATTTTATGTGTACAGTAGTGAAAAATGATAATTCGAATATATATTTTTGGCCGGCACCTGTGCCATAACTTCCGTAATGTGCCAAGAAAGTAGCATCAATAACAATTAATACTAGTAGCCTGTTATACATTTTTGAAACCAAAAGTCTGGCAAATGCAGGAAGTTTTATGACACATTAAATTCAAATGACAGTGGTTTTTCCTGAAATGCTATACAACACTCCTACCCCCCTCCCCTCCACAAAACCAGCTGAAAGATGGCAATGCAGTTTTAAAAATGGGTTTCAAATTTGTAATCAGGATAAAACACAGCACACCTGTTGAAAATTTCAGGAAAATCAAAAATTAGTATAATCACAAGTATATCCCTATCTCAGAAAATCACTCTTAATACAATACAATGATAATACAATATTTTTATTTCGTAATTATACACAATATAACAAACATAGAACTTCTAAAACTGCCTGTGTTAATTTTCACATGTTCAAGCAGTCATATATATATATGCATTAACATGTTTATATACTTCCAACATCCAAACTTATAACACAAATCACAAAAAACTGCCATCCAAGGCCTCTGCATAACCAACCAAAATACTCTCCTAACAATTACAGAACATAAAACAGACAATAGCAAAAACAATTTTCTCCCGCCGGACACAATGCAACATCACCTGACAAAATTATAAAATGGTTTAATACCTTGCAATTCTAACAAATATTCGCGTAATTTTCAAACAAATTGATTAAAAGATAGCAATTTTAACCATCTAGGTAACATATTAAAAAACTTACGATGCATTACCAAGTAGAAGTTCTGAAATAAAGTGGTTTTTGATCCTAGAATCTTAGTCTTTAAACTAGTTGAATATCACATACAGTAAATATTATCAATAAAAACAATATTATTACTTTTATAAAATATTTTAAGTACTTTTAAAAATATATTGTTCCGAATAGGCAAAATCTTTAAACAAACAGTTATTTCGACACTGGCGTAAGGTTTAAAAACACGACGTTTCGGGAGCCAACTGCTCCCTTTGTCAAGTGAAGGCAGAATCTTTAAAGATACAAACAATGAATTTGTAGAATAGCATCTATCTTTATGGGAAATTAATTTGATAGAATGTTTCTGTCTTGGTCAGCAGTTCAAAAGTCAAAAAATATGTACCACCCCAATAAGCTAATCCATACACCATAACTGATTGAACCAATGAAAAATACAAAATTCTCAAAATATTGCATGGACAAATCTGTTTCAAATAATAAAACTTATGTAACATAGGCAGAAGACTAATATTTAAACTATTATGTGGTTTCCAGTTTAATTTGCTATCTACAGTAAGTCCCAAATATCTTAATTGAGACACCGACTGATCTCAGGACAAGCACATCAATTTCGGTGGCAATTTTTATCATGGTATATCAATTTATGATCAAACACAATGCCGTTTCTCAACTGAAAAATCATATAATTGGTCTTAGGAACACTTGATGTTAGTTTATTAAAATCAAATCAATTACGTATATAAAATAAATCATCTGACATCAGATTGTTGAGTACTCCAATCGAATTCCCTGAATAAACAAATGCAGTATCATCAGTAAATGCTGTCACTCTACCAGTCAGTGTTGTTTTACAAAAATCATTAATAAATATTAAAAACAACAATAGTCCAGGTACAGAACCCTGAGGCAGCACATTGATATTTTGTCTTAATGAACTCATAGAATTATTTATTTTTACAAATTGAGATCTGTTTTCGAAATATGATTTAATCCAATTATAACATAATCCTTTAATACACATGGAGTTTTCTTAAAAGGATAACATGTTTTTACAGTATCAAAAGCCTTCACTATATCAATAAACAATTCAGAAACCTGAAACCCAAGTTTTTTATAGAATAAGCTTCAGAAAGGAAATCCAACAAATCATCTTCTGTACTTAAACCAGTTCTAAAACCAAATTGGTTGTCACTAAAAAATTTGTGCCCATTCAAAAAGTTCAGTAATCTAGCTTTAATAAAATATTCTAAAAGTTTGGAAATAATTGAAACAAGCACAATTTGTCTGTAATTAGATGGATCATTTCTATCACTTTTTTTAAAAACAGGGATTACCATACCTTAACCCCAGAATGAGCCTTGCAATGGTACAGTGATAATGTATTTACCTAGCATGTCGTTAATCCAGGTTCGACTCTCAGTGGTGCCCGAAAAAAAAAACGTGCTAACTGACACTGCAATCCAGTAATGGATTCCCTAGGCCTTAAAAAGTTCAGATTCCTTGGGAAACTATAGGTTCCAGTGCACCATGACCTTTGCTGTCCTTGTGCTATAAAATACAAACATAACCTCAGAATCAGAAATCAGTTATGGTTATATCAGAAGAATGTTCTAGCCATTTTAACACTATTCAAGTAGTTTTTTCCCAATTAGTCGGTTACCTGTGATTGAGTACCATCATGCATCCAAATAATACCTTTCATTGCATTTTATCATTGAAGCTGGAGAATGACTTCATTGTTTTTATTTATACTTAATAATTATGCTATCTGTTCACATGATATACAAGATTATTCAATAGTCATGCAAACTTCAAAAATTAATAATTCGTTGAGTTTTTGACAACAGTGCAATGAGGTTTGTATAGAATGACATGGGATTATTTTTAAAATAAAAACTTAAATGATTGGACAGTTACGATCACTAGATGATGTTTCAGCCAAGTGAGGCATGCACTAGATGGTGTAACATACATGAAAATGAAATACCACCTATCATCGTCAAACAGCTGCTGAAGACAAAATTTTGGGAAAATTGAATGCTCTGCTGTCAGTTTTGACATGATTAGCCAACCGCGTCTCCAGACCTGACATTTTGTGATTTTTGGTTATGGGACTACTTGAAGTTACAGGAGAAAAGAAATAGTTCTGCTTCATGGGCCATGTCAAAAAGTTCTATCCAACATCATGTTTCAGTTATATCAATGGATATTCTGTTTAATGCTGTTCATATGCTCTTCTCTTATCTGCAGACAGTACTCTCAAATAATGAACATCACATTAGATGCAGTCCAATATAATTTATGATTTGATTTTCAGAAGAAAAAAAAAAAGTCATTCTTTTTCTATGCAGACAATGTTGTGCTACAATCAAAACTCAGTAAATTATTAATTTTAAAAGTTTTGCACAAATTTTGGTATACCTTGTACATTGCCAGCGGTCATCAGCATCATATCTAATGAAAATCATTTATAAAGTTAAGATGTTGTTCTCATAATTTTAATCATATAATGTCCGAGCTGGTTGAAACTGCTACATACAAACATCAAATATGGATCATAGAACCTTTCCGGAAATGCCAGAGAGTACAGTGGTAATGTACAGGCCCTCTTATGCCTACATATTTATTCATGATCCGGTGGACTTCAATCACAACTTCTGCAGGTCACCCACATTGAGATCTGTTACACATACCCCATGTGTCTTCAGATTTTCGGATCCAGTCATGCATAGCTTGAACACTATTGATAGGTTATGCGAAAAACATGTTTTTATACCATTGCAGCCATTCATATAGTAACACTATCCACAGTTGTAGGTTTAGCACTATCACAGGCTCAATCTAATTTTGAGCCTCCCCCATTCTCCTTACAAATATTTTCTTTGCAGCCTTTCCTGTCCCTACCTATCTAACAACCATTAGCATAACTAGGTGTCTTATTCCCCATTAGAAAAATATTACCCTTCCCCTAGAAAATTTCTGACTTAATGAAATATCTAAATATTACTATTTGCTAACCATTGAGGTGGGAGCTATATCTCCCCACTTAAAAAAAGCTAATTACCCCTCTTTATATTTGAAACTACTTCTAAATCAGTGGTCTCAAACTGATTACCCTGTGACCAACCTTTACATGCAGATGCTCCCCCCCTCCATCTCGGTTAAAACAAATTGAAATTATTATTGGTGAAATTATTCTACTTTTAAATAAAATAAATGTCTGAAATCCTTTTATTTATTTGGTTGAAAGATTGAAGTTGAGAAAAATTTATTCATCTGATTATTATCTGCCAAATTATGCACTTCCACAAAAAATAAATAAATAAATAAATTGCTGTATTTTCCAATTTTTGCTTTTTTAAAAAAAAAATATGTAGAATTTCTTTAACCGAATTAACACAAAATTATAGTTTTATTTTCTAAATAACATGTATAACAAACTGAAATATTGAATGATAATATGCAAATATCCACATTAGGAAAACCAATAATGTCTAGCCTTATATATTTAATTCATAACTTGCGAAAAGAATACACTTACAAAACTCTCCCTTTTTTATGTTTGTTGCACTTCTGTTTCAATTTTGCATATCCATTTAAGCATTAGCTGGGCTTTGATTGGCTGGTACTGATAGCACAGGGGAACACAAATGCTTGTAATGCTTTGCAGGGAAATTGGTGGGATGAAAATTTTTTCTTTCTTCTTTTGGCTGCTAATAGTGTTGTTTGTTGGTAGGAGAAATTACGAGACTCTGCTATGGAAAGTGTATAGAATCTTAAAAGAAGTGATATTAGGGGTCCACCACCTTATTTTTAATTAGACCATCTTTTAGGAAAGGAAAAAAAATTCTAACTTACATTGGTCAGTTTAGCTTTTACCGTAGTCTTGAAAGCCTCTGGAGTGTGCACATTTGTACAGTTTCTGGAAGTGTCACTTTCACTCGTAAATGCAGTGTGGTGTCTAAACATCCTGAGTTAAGTTTTAGCCCACATGCTCAGGGCCAGATTATGGCAAAGGCTTGTGAGGCCCGTGCCTGGACCCTATGAAAGGAGGGGGGTCCCCATCAAAAAATTTATTTGACAATTTCGTTTAATCTAATAAAATACTAAATTAACACAAAAACAAAACCATTTTTTCCTTCGGATTTACAACTCAGATTTTCAGCAGTTTGCATTAATACTTAATGAGGATGGAACTATTTTAGAAATGATAGATAAATTAAAAGATAAACACCTAATTTCCGCATTCCCTAATTTAGAAGAAGTTTTATGTATATTTTTGGCAATTCCTGTAGCTAATTGTAGTGGTGGGTGTTCATTCTCTATTAAGCATTCAACTCGCTTTTGAAAAGTACAATGGACCAACAGAAACTTTCTACTCTGTCTGTATTATGTATGTAAAGTGACATAACACAGAAATTAAATTATGATAATATTTCGAATTTTGCAGAGGTGAAAATGGAAAAAAAATCTGTAAAATAATAGAATGACATATGCCTTGAAAAGCCTTTATACATGTATTTATTGACACACATAAGGTGGATATCGAGTTAGGAAATAACAAGTCACCTGACCCATAACTACTTATTTTCATGGACTTGATTTTCTCAATTTTTACTTCACCTGCTTTCTGATGTTTAACAATTTTTTCTTGCAATTAGGATATTTTTAGTATTAAAAACTCCATTTAGTTCTTTCTGAAGCATTGTAATTTATATGTATATTTATATATTTTTTTTTCTACATTAATATTGATTCAGACAATGTGCGGTATGAGGATTCACTGTGGAGTGATGATGAATGCCGCAAGTGTGAACTGCAGTGTTTCCAAAAACATGAAATTGGTGCACCAATGCCACACATTATTCGCTACTTTTACCAAAACATTCACAACTTCAGCTATGCAAATGCACCTTTTGACATCTGATTATATGCACATCATGGGGGCCCCTAAGTGCAAGTTGAGTTGGGGCCCCAAATAGTCATAGTCAGCCCCCACACATGCCTATTACTTTTAGGAATTTATTAGCATTCCCATGAAAATTTTTGTCCTGCTCGTTTCTAGGGATCGGGATTTCACGTGTAATTTATTCAGGGATTGTTAATGGCGAACTTGGCAGGAAAATGTAGAGCTTAAGCACTTGTCTTGGGCTTAACAAAAATCATACAAAATTTTAAGGAACACAATAAATGTTGTGTTCCATTGAAAGAGTTTCTCCCTGTTTCAAGTGGAGGGAAGGGTCAACACATGGCCATGTGTGTAGAAATTAACTGCGACTCTCTTTCGTTCAGTTCCCAACATTTGTCTGTATTTAAACGAAACAGAAACGTTTGTGTGAAGACATCATGATACATCACATAGCCTGCAAGCTATAGAAGTAAAATTTATAAATACTTCCGTGCAAATCATGAATACTGAGTAAGCACACTTTTTTTTTTTTTAATTTGTTTGTAGAATTGTAGAATTGAACAATTGTAAAACATATTTAGTAACACGTGAAAATTTAAAATGATATAGTAATTTTATTTTTTTGAGGCACCTTGTGAACCTCTGCAGAAATCCGCCACTGACTATCTACCTCATTGATGTAAGGAAAATTTAGGAAAGCTTATTTATCTGTCATACCCTCATTTAAAGTATGGAAAAAATTTTCTCATAGCCGATGATATGGCAATATTAGATGATAAATTGCTCGTAAAGAAAAGAATGATTTCACGGTGCCTTGTGGGAACTGCTCCCACAACTTTTTAATATCTGACCAAAAGCTCTTCTAATTGAGTTACAGATGACCTATCATCCTCCTCCCCTCTGCGAGTGCATATAAAGCTTCACTATAGGTGAATTTTTTAAATTTGGCAATGCCTGAACTGCTTTTTAAACCAATTCAAATTAATGTCAAAGATGAAAATATACAAAAAGCAAAACTAGCACAATATTAAAATACAGGAAATTCTTTCTTACGATAGCTGATGGTGTGGTAATATTAGATGATAAATTGCTTGAAGAAAAAAAATGATTTCACAGTGCTTGGTGGGAATCGAACCCACAACCTCTTGGTATCCGGCTAAGTGTTCTTCCAGCTGAACTACAGACGACCAATCATCCTCCCCTCTATGAGTGCATTTGAAGGGAAGGATGATCGGTCATCTGTAGTTCAGTTGGAAGAGCCCTTGGTCGGATACTAACAGGTTGTGGGTTCAGTTCCCACCAAGCACCATGAAATCACTTTCCTTTGAGAGCAATTTATCATCTAATACCCTCATTTTTGAACGTGTTTCAGTAATGTTACTCCATTTGTGTTTATCACCATAAGTAAATGAAGTGACATCACTTGCAAGCAGCACCACGGCTTTTCATTTGGTACTAAATTTCACAATACAGCTAGAATTGGTCTTGAAAACAAAATTCCAATGCTATCATTTCTTATGGTGTTTGTTACTAAAGTTGAAGATTTTGTGTATTGCCATTCCAAAATTCTTTAATTTTAATCATGACTCATAGTAAAATTGTAGTTATGTAAATTCTGAGCCCATAATAAAAGATGCCAGTATTCTAAATTACAATTAAATCCTTTAATAACTGTCATTATTAAAACTATTGAGAGTTGAGGGGCTTTTTTGTTTATCTTGTGTATATGTCAGATACAAAACGTATATTTATATTTTCTTAGTGATACTTTACATGTATTAAGGTATCTGTTTTGAGAATATTTCCACATTATGTATTTCAGAGAGGTCAAATGGATTTAAAAAATATTGATCCTGAGTTCATCAGAGAACCTGTACCTGGTAATTTCTTTTATGTTGTTTATTAATAATAATAGTATATGATTGTGTATAAAATAAATCTAATAACCAGTTACTTCTCCAATATTAATATATAACTGCATGTGTTTTGTATTGTGTAAGAGATCTGTGCATAAAGATGTAAATAAAATTTGGACCTTTGCATTTAATAAAGGAAAATTCAGTGGAACTTCCATATGTCAAAATTTTCTATTGAAAATTTTTGTGAATCCTCATGATCATTATGCAGAAAAACTGTTTTATATATATTGAACTTTTTCCCAATATAAATTGGGATTTTTTTACCCATAATGATAAGAAAAACAGTGAGAAAATAAAATAAAGGTATCGTGAGAAGAATTGTTAAACAATGCGGATAGCAGAACGTGAAAAAAAAATATATTGCTCTTATATAAATTTGGTGGTCCCCCACCCCAAGTATAATGCAGACAATTATTAAAAACTGGGAGTTTGCTATGAAAATCTTCGATTATGAAGAATCTGATGTTCTAAAATGTCATTGTTTTAAATTCACTGAAAATGTTTCTATGTAATTCAAGGACTTAATAAGTGTGATCACTTTTAGATAAATTATCTTAATTTGTTGTATGGTAAGACATATTAAAAAGCTATTGCACAAATATGAATGCTGAATAACTATGTTTTCATGGCATGTCAGGACGGTTTTTTTTTGTTAATTTTAGTTTTTAATTATCTACATGAACATAAATTGTGCATAATGGAATTTACATTCACTTTTTATATGAAGATTGCATTGATTAGGAAATGTCCCTGAATATTGTATACTACACAATACATATGCAGTAGGACCCATATATAGAGTGGTCCTGAACTCTACCAACAAAATAAGAGGGGTGGTAAAGGATGTCAAATAAGCCATATTTGGTGAAATCTCCATGTCCACGAACGAGCTAGTTTGGCTGTAGAGCGAAACTACTGTTTATGTCCATGTCATTGCTACGTAGGTGATTACAGCAATAAAAAAAACATTTCAATGCATAAATGAAGTAATTGACCTAACAATACAACAGAGACAAAAAATCCTGAATCCCCTTTTCTAATCCTTATTTGTTTTACCATGTTGTGAAGATATGCATAAAACTGCCTTTTTACAGCACTGGAAAAGAGTTGGGAACTGCAAAGTATGTGCAACACATGAAGAACATAAAAATAAACATTTTTTATTCAGTGACTTTTTTCCCTAAAATTAGTATTGTTTATATTAGAATTGTATGTGTAGAATTCGCCGCTTCAGTTGCGACCATGGATTCTACATATATAAATCGAGTGAATTGAACTGATTTTAAGAAATCACCAAATAGAGAGGGCCTGATTGCCGTTGACATTAAATAATTTTAAAAATTCTTGAAATGGCACATTGTAGCCCTTTGTAGAAACCTTAAATGCAGGATCCAAATACTAAATTCACTGTAGTGCCTGAACGGCTAATTTTAGACAAAAAGGCACTGAATAAAAATTGTTTATTTTGATGTCCTTCACCTGTTGCTCATACTTGACTGTTCACAGATCTTTTCCAGTGTGGTTAAAAAGTTAGTTTGATTCTTATTTTCACTACATAGTAACACAGATCAAAATCAGAAAAAGTAATTCCAGATTTCTTTATTTCTGCTGTATTATTAGGCCAATCACTTAATTTATGCATTAAAATTTTTGTTTTATTGCCGTAATTACCTACATAGCAACGACATGGATGTAAACAGCAGTTTCGCCTTACAACTAAACTGGCTTGTTTGCAGACATGGAGATTTCACCAAACAGGGTTTATTTTATGTCCTTTACCCACACCCCTCCTTATTTTGTCAGTAGAGTTCAGGACCACCCTGTATAATGAGGGGCTGGAGATCAACAAAAATGCTCACTATATCCGGTCCTTGCTAAATCCATTTTGGAATTTATAATTCCAAACTTGGAAAATGAAGTCTATATAGGTAACATGTGTAAGTAATATACATACAATAATATTCAGCTTTGAATTTGCTTAATGTTTAATGAACAATATATTATTATTGATAGGCTGTGAGCAGTGATATGGATTGTGTAAATACCTGGTGAGTAGGATAAATATAAACGAGTATTTACCCATTTCTTACATACCCTCCTAAAAAATGGATATTTTCGAAAACATCATCTAACAACACTACCACTAATTTTGTAAGAAATATATTATGTAGCTTTAAAATCAAGTTTAAAATCGTTTTTAAAATTACTTATTTTTAAATGTAGTAATGTTTTGCAATCAGTAGGTGGCAAACTGGTTTATGCAAGCAAGGTGAAGTGCTGTATTTTTGGTTCCAGGAAAATACCCCTGCCATGGCAAAATTTTCTTCACCACTACAGAAGAGCCTATTGGAACTCGTCCAGTAGGCTCTTCAACATGTGTAACTTCCTAAATTACACTAAATAAGTGTGTAGATTTTTTAGCAGAACGTAGATTGGTTGGTATCAGTAAGACAAGACTTTTATCAACATATTATTGACAGGATTTAAGAGATTCACACAGAAAAATGTACTTCCCTTTTTTTTTTATTAGGGGAAAAATCAGAAAAATATTAATAAAAAGATAGACATTTTATAGAAGTTCAAAGGAAATTTATGAATTCAAATGTGGTAGTACTGAGATTTGAAATCTGGAAGTACTGACAAGGGAACCCCTTTCGCTGTTCACTGCACTTTGAGATCAGACCTATGGGAGATGATAGTGCTTGACTTCCTGATCACGAATGTGAATTATTTGTCTGCTAAAATGATATCACAATTTTTTATGAATATTTGAAGTCCAAAAATGACACTTTTTTCGCCAGGTTTGATATTTTTTAATCGCACTGTATGTGAGCAAAAACAGGTTTGAAGTCGGTAAGATTATGAAGGATCATCGTATTTAACGGATAAAAATAAAAAAAATCGGCTCGGCTAATTTAAACAGTATAAAAAAATTAATATGAAAAATGAACTTTTAGCATAGATATTTGGCGAATTTGGCGACAATTTTGAAGAGTTGGCGGGACATTTAAGTTTCGCATTCCACTAGCTATATAAACTCGTCCGCAAGTGTAACGTCAATATAGTTGTACGAGTTTCCGATTGTGAGAAAATGAAAAATATAGTGAACATAATTCAATCCGTTTTGAATTTGGTCGTTAATAAATACGACACGCTTCCGTCGTTAATAACTGACCAAGAACTTAAGGAAAGTCGGGAAGTATTGTCGAAAATCGAAAACATAATTTTTAATAACAATGTCAGTGAAAGTATCAGTTTAGATTTTGAAGACAATTGTGATTTCCGTATCGACGAAGAAAGTGATATTAGTATAGTCGGTGACGAATATTATAACTGTACTGTAAAGGGCGATCAATTGGCAAATGAATTCAGTTTAGAAAATATGCAAACAATTGTTCAGTATTTTGACAGTTGTAAAAAAAATAAATTCCAGAAAACAAACAGGAGATATCCAACAGTAAAATACCCTACTTATATTTCGAGGTTTAGAAAATATATATCAAATATGGGCACAAATATAGAAAAGTATAAAATAATAAAAAATGAAATGTTAGCCAGATTTACAAAAGCTAGGGAAAATTATTTACCTGTTCATGATATAGATTTGAAAAGATGGGCGATCCTGAAATGCCAAGAGTTGGGATTTGAGGATTTTAAATGTTCCGATAATTTTATAGAAAATTTTAAGAGCCGAAACAAAACAGTTCAGTGGAAAGTAACAAAATATATCACTCAAATATACACCCAGAATATGGGCAACATAGAAGATAGTGCCATAGAATTTATTTTGCATACGAGAAATGTTACTGCTAATATTATCCCCCAACAAATTTTTAACTCTGATCAAAGTGGTTTTAATTATTTTCTTCCAAATTAAAGGCAGCTATCGCATAAAGGTGAAAAACAGACATTTTCTTTAATAGGGTCTGATTTTGGCAGAACACATTCATATACAATAATGACAATAATATCAATGAATGGGGAACTGACAGGGAAAATGTTACTTTGTTTAAGAGAAGCTGCGGAAACATTTGGCCCGACTGTTCAACGATTAACAACGTTTCAAAACGAATTTATTTCAACCTTCAAACTTATATATTACATGCTCCAAGTCGGAAAAAATGGACAAAATCAAAATGAGAAAGTGGGTAGAATGTTGTATGAAACCCATCATGTCTCCTCCTTCCTGTGTTTTACTAAGCTAATGGACAGGTAGTACAGACCCAAACACTTATTAAGATTTTCCGGAAAATTGTATATCCTTGCAAATACCTCCCCACCCCAAAAAAAGCAACATCCCTCATACAACCGCTGGATGTTTATTTCTTTCGACAAAATAAAAAATTTGTAAAAAAATAACCAATAGAATAACAATCGATGAAATGGATATTGACATACGACATCGAAATGAGATAATGAAAATGCATTCTTTGGTTTACAATCAATTACAGTCTAAAAAATATCGCCCTATGTTACAATATGCTTGGTTTAGGTGCTGTTATAGCGATCATGATACCGGAAAATTAAAAAATGTTGAGGAAATTTCTTTTTTAAATTGAATACAACAATTGTAGCCGAGATAATTGCAGAAATCTATCATTCTTAAAATGCGTTCACTGTGATCAATTGCTTTGCTTGACTCGTTTTTTTTTTTACTGTATCACTTTCACGACTTTCATGAGACATACGTAGTTCAATTTTTCTCATTTTTAAATGAAGAGCATAATTCAACGATTAATCCACAATTTATGGTTACATAACTTCATAGAATGTAGTACATTTCATGAAATTTTGTTCATATTTTTCATAATTACAATAAATGCATTTTCAAGTAGCCTACTATTAAGTTTTGTTCACAATTTTTTTTTTTTTTAAATTTCATGGTTGCAACAGCATGTGATATACAATGACCAGGATATCCCAATAACATCCAGGTTGGGTAAATATAGCAACTTTTCATGTATTCATACATTTCATTTATTCATACATTTCATGTATTCATACATTTCATTCATTCATACATTTCATTTATTCATACT
>QLNU02015360.1:943185-958008 GCA_006491805.2 Dysdera silvatica | reverse complement strand
GCCAAATATCTATGCTAAAAGTTCATTTTTCATATTAATTTTTTTGCATGGTTTGAATTAGCTAAAACGTAACTTTTTTATTTTTATCCATTAAATACGATAATCCTTCATAATTTTATGGACTTCAAATATGTTTTTGCTCGCATACAGTGTGATTAAAAATATTAAACCTGGCAAAAAAAGTGTAATTTTTCGGACTTCAAATATTCATAAAAAATTGTCATATCATTTTAGCAGACAAATGATTACATACTTGTGATTAGGAAGTCTAATACTATCATCTCCTATAGATTTTATCTCTAAGTGCAGTGAACAGCGAAAGAAGTTCCCTTGTTAGTTGAATATTTTCAATGATTTAAACATTTACATATAGAGGATGTCTCAGCACCAGGGTTACAAACTTCAAGGGGTCATAGTACTCATCAAGGTGAACGATATTTGTCATAGAATCTAAGGTCGCAAACCACCCACAGCGCCAGTTCTAAAACCGTCCAGCATGCACAAATATTTACAAACAGTGCGTGAAGAGCGCCAGATACTACTCAGGTCAGCTGATTAGGACAACGCATATTGCTCTTCTTATGCACTGGTTGAAAAGAATTTATTTTAAACTCCAAACTTATATATTACATCCTCCAAGTCTTGAAAAATGGACAAAATCAAAATAAAAGAGTGGGTAGAATGTTGTATGAAACCCATCATGTCTCCTCCTTCCTGTGTTTTGCTAGACTCATGGACAGGTAGTACAGACCCAAACACTTATAAAGATTTTCCAGAAAATTGTATATCCTTGCAAATACCCCCCGAAACAACATCCCTCATACAATCGCTGGATGTTTATTTCTTTCGACAATATAAAAAATTTGTAAAAAAATAACCAATAGAATAGCAATCGATGAAATGGATATTGACATACGGCATCAGAATGAGATAATAAAAATGTATTCTTTGGCTCACAATCAGTTACAGTCTAAAAAATATCACCTATGTTACAATATGCTTGGTTTAGGTGCTGTTATAGCGATCATGATCCTGTAAAATTCAAAAATGTTGAGGAAATTTCTTCTGAAATTGAATACAACGATTGTAGCCGAGATAATTGCAAAAATCTATCATTCTTAAAATGTGACCACTGTGATCAATTTCTTTGCTTCACTCATTTTTTTGTACTGTATCACTTTTACGACATTCCTGAGATGTACACAGTTTTTCTCATTTTTAAATAAAGAGCATAATTCAACAATTAATCCACAATTTATGGTTACATAACTTCATGAAATAAAGTACATTTCATGAAACTTCGTTCACACTTTTTCTAATTACAATAAATGCATTTTCAAATAGCCTACTATTAAGTTTTGTTCAGAATTTTTTTTAAATTCCATGGTTGCAACAGCATGTGATATGCAATGACCACATCCAGGTTGCCTAAATATAGCAGCTTTTCATTATTCATACACATCATTTATTCATACTCATATATTTATACATCTTGTATATGAATACTCATATATTCATTCATTCATGCATACATTTCATTTATTCATTCTCATGTATGCATGGTTCTATATAGTTATGTGTTTCTTTTCCTTATGAGATAATATTTTGGAAAAAGAAATGTAAAAGAAACTTGACATGGGCTGCGATAATACGAAATAACTATTTTAAACGACAATCTGGCCCAACCTTTAAAATTGTCGCCAAATATCTATGCTAAAAGTTCATTTTTCATATTAATTTTTTTACACGGTTTGGATTAGCTGAGACATAATTTTTTATTTTTATCCGTTAAATACGATGATCCTTCATAATCTTACAGACTTCAAACCTGTTTTTGCTCACATACAGTATGACTAAAAAATATCAAACTTTGCAAAAAAAGTGTCATTTTTGGTCTTCAAATATTCATAAAAAATTTTCATATCATTTTAGCAGACAAATGGTTACATATTCTTGATCAGGAAGTCAAGCAATATTATCTCCTATAGGTCTAATCTCTAAGTGCTGTGAACAGCGAAAGGGGTTCCCTTGTGAGATTAAAAATCTGACAGTACAAATGTTTGAAAACTGGCATCATTGAGGTTTGAATCCTGGCAGCACTGAGGTGCACATATTTTCTCTAATGAAGCAATTACTAGTCTTAGGAATAAATCCTCTCCCAGTCCGGATTTTATTCCTTATTGGATTTTTAAACAATTTTCTAGTAAGTTGCACAATTCTAAACGTTTGTACTTACAATGTAATGGCTGGACAAATTTACGAAATGAGTCAATAATTTCATAATCTCAACATCAGAACCACTCTTCGTTGATTTTGTTATGGCAAAAGAAAATAAACACAATGCCACCTATTTGTCTCAACAAATATCAATTGTTGTAGAAAAACACGGTTCTCAAAAGTTCTTTGTAGTTATTAGAAACAATGCTGCAAATATGAAAGTAGCTTTTATGTCCCTAAAAGACCAATTTCCTCACATTGTGCCTTTGTCTCACTGATCTTTTGTATTTGCTGTTCTGATATTTTAGGATGCCAATCCATCAACTTATTCCTGACAAGTGCAATGGATGTGAAAAGAGTTAAGCAAAGTCAACACCTGCAAGCATTATTCAGTAAAAGTGGAAGAGAGAAACAAGTTACTATATCGTTAAAGCTTTTGGGAAAAACACGATGGGGTAGCCATTTATTTGTCCTGCTTCCCAAGTTTGCTCATAAACAAAATTATACTTCAAACCTTATCTGTGAGTACAGAAGCAAACTTGTCTACGGAGCTACAGAAAACTTCTTGATGATGGTGTCTTTTGGATTCGTATAGAAAAAAATGGTCCCCATTCTGAAACCAATAGTGGACTTATTTAACAAAATTCAGTCAAATGGGCCGCTGATACATTCAGTGTTTTCTGAATTTGAAAACCTTCAGGCTAGTTTAAATGAACAATTGCCAATATCTCCATTGCAAAAAGCTTAAGAACAATCGATGGGCCTACTAAAAAATAAAAAAATTTACAAAAAGGAAAGAGTTTGGCTTAGGACGTATTCATATAGCGGCAGATCTCTTGAACCAGGCTTCATCAATTTGTAAATTAAGCCCTATTCAATTAATTGATGCAATGAGTTTCATTTGTGATCTGAGACAATACATGGGCTGAATAATATACAATTAAGAACAGATTTAGCAAATTACAGATATAAAGATCGACTCTGGGCAAGGAAATTTCTATGGGAAGGAGTTGACATCATGAGCCCCATACTATGGTGGAGAGGTTTGAGAGGGTCAAATGAATTGGTGAAAGTCTCCATTAGGATCTTAAGCATACCAATAACATCAGCCGCCATTCAAAGAACATTTAGCGCATTCAGCTGGATCCACGATAGCAAGAGAAATCATTTTAAATCAGGAAAAGCAGCAAAGTTAACCTATTTAGCACATAATTGGAAATTGTTCAATCAAAAACCTATTCCAAAGCCGAAGTTAGATGAGCATGAGCCCCATGGAAGTACTTCATCTGGGGAGTTTAGCAAGTTAGAAGATGAGAAAAGTCAGAAGCTGAGATGGAAAGGGAAAAATAGAGAAGCAAATTCAGGAACAGAATAATCTGAAGATGAACCAAGCTTTTGTGATTCTGATTATGAAGAGTCTGGATTAGTTTCTGATTCAGATGAATAAAACATTATCAATGATAAAATACTGAGGAGCTATGTTATATATATATGTATATGCTATTAATATTGTAAATTAATGAATAAGGAAAACTGTTTTGATTTAAAATAATGATTTTTCATAAAGGTGTAATTGTTATTGTTTTCCTCCCTCATAAAAAAATTATACACAAATAGGAAATGTCCATTCTATATAAAAAGTAATTGTTTTTTTCTACTTGTGTTGCAGTACGAATACTTTTTTAAAACCATAATGAAAGGGTTTAAATTCATAAACTATTCAATGAATCACCTTAAAATACTGACTTTTCAAGATAATGAATTAATTTTTTTTTTCATTTTGATCTCTTTAATACTATTCAATTTAGTCATGTGTCATAAACTGTTTGTGGGTAAATAAGTAGTTAAACGTATGAAAAATTTTAAATACCCACTAAAATACCCAATTTATGTAAATACCCAAGCTATTTACCCACAAAAATAAATACTCGGGTATTTTACATCACTCGCTGCGAGTATTCGTTCTTCCTTATAGTTTTCCAATGGTAGTTAACAACATTTCATTTTAAGGTAAGACCAATTGTTTGTCCATCGTAAAATTTCTATGTATGTGGGCATAGCAGACCAATGTTTTCTTTTAGACATCAAGCTGATTTTCCCTCACTCAGTTTAGGGAGTAGACAGATTTTGCTTGTTCAAAGCAATTAAATTTAAATTGTATACTGTACTTTAAAATTATACTAAACAAAATCCATATTTTCCATACTAAATCCAGAAACTCATTACACACAGGCTCATTATAAGTGGGTCTGGTTGTATATAAAAAAGTAGTTTCTATATATAAAATTTTTTTATGAAACCATCCACTTCGATATATGGAGATTCTGCTGTAACTATTAATTGTGTAAAATGCAGTGCTTGTGATGAAAATTTATTTTTATTCACAGCTTCCTTGGCCAAATCTCAAGGTATGAGTGCAAGTGTTCAGGATGCCGATGCCTCATTCCAAGGATTTTCATATGCTCCTCCTATTGAGCTCTGACATAAAGATCTTGATTGTTTATTAACATTTATAGAGACTTTTGTGCAAAGATAAAACAATAATTTCATTTATAATATTTTACATTTTTATAACATTTCTCTAGGGATGTATACAAGCATTCCTTAGTTGCAAGTGAATTTAAATTGTTATTGATGTTGAAGTAACTTATTCTAGTTATGTATAATGATCTTATATAAAATTAAATATATAAAATTTTGCAGCTGTTAAATGTTCATGGCTTAATCATTGAAGATTAATTTTTAAAATATTTTTGTTTTAGTATACATATCACAAAAGAAAACCACAATTGACCAGGGCAAAAATTTGAGGAATTGTATGGGTGGTTACTGTTGGTGGAAACATTACAATAGATTGCTTTCTTGGTGCCTGGAATGAGAATTTGAACCATTTTCAGCCTTGAGTTGTTTCTCAATTTTGTTAAATCTTCATCGTCGTGAAATTCAGCTATGGTTGCATAATCAGTTGGAGACAGTGTAGAAATGGTATTAATTCTGGAAAGAGCATCGGCTACAACATTTTCTTCTCCCGTAATGTGACGAATATTCATTGAAAATTGAGCAATATAACTCAATTGTCTTGCTTGTCTGCTTGGGGCTTTGTCTAAATTTTGTTAGGAGGCTAAAGTGGTAAGTTTATGGTCCATGTAAATGATGAAAGACCTTCCCTCCAGTATGTACTTAAAATGCTTTATTGCTGTGTAGATGGACAAGAGTTCCCGGTCATATGCACTGTATCTTCTCTGTGTATCATTCAAGGAACGTGAGAAGAAGCTTAATGGATGCATCTGTCCATGTTCAGTTTGATGTATGACAGCCCCTATGGCAGTATCGGAAGTATTGCGTGTGAGAGAAATAATAGCGTTATTTGAGGGATGGACAAGTGTATATAGCATGACAAAGATCGCTCTTGAGATCTCTGAATGCGTTACGAGAACCTTCGGTCCATATTAGAGGTATTTTGCTGTTTTTGCTATTTCCGCTAAGTAATGAGGTTGGAGGCTGTTGAAGTTCGGCACAATTTGGAATGAAACGGTGATAAAAAATTAATCATTCCTAAGAACTTGTGCAAGTTGGTGGCTGATGTGGGTTCAGGTACACTTTTTATGGCATCCACTTTCGTCGGAAGAGGTCTTATCCCTTCAGTTGAAATTTCATATCCCAAATATTTAATTTTAGAAGCACCAAAAACACATTTTGCAATATTGATACATAAACCGTAGTCATTTAACCTTTTAAAAACTATGTATAAGTGCTCACGATGTGACTTTTCATCTGAAGAAGCAATCAGTACGTCGTCTAAATAGCAGAATGTAAAATCTAATCCTGGCAACACTATATTCATAAATTGTTGGAATGTTTGTGCTGCATTGCGTAAACCAAACGTCATGAAAGAAAATTCGAACAGGCCAAATAGAGTTGTAATAGCCATTTTCGGAATGTCGGCTTTGTGCACTGGAATTTGTTGGTAAGTTCGAACTAAGTCTATGGATGAAAAAAATCTTCTTTCCGTGTAAAATAGAACCACAGTCAGTGAGAAATGGTAGAGGATAGCGGTCTGGTTTGCTTGTTTGCTTTTTGGTTTTACGGCTCAAAGACTACAGTGGTCATGCTGCGCCGGGACCTACTGTTTTCCGAGGAATCCGAACCTCTTAAGGCCTAGGGAACCAAACCCCGGACTACAGTGAGCAGTGCGATCTTTATGAGATCTCTGAGTAAGCGTTCTTTGCACGGATAGCGGTCTGGGATTGTAATGTTGTTAAGGATGTAAGATATTATTACCCTTCGCAGGGATAACACAATTGCCAAATATGGTCAACACAGAAAAGCCTCCGGAGCGAGATTTTTGTGAGTTTTTCGTGGGGGAATTTATTATACAATAATTTCTGCCACGCACGTATTTATATTATAGCTCAAACTAGATCTTTATTTCTCTTTTTGGAGAAAAAGAGACGCTTGTCCCGTTCTGGATTCGAATCAGGGTCCCTCCGTTGTTAAGGGCCCTGTAATCTCCACATGATCTCCAGTCACCTGATTTCTTTAAGGTGAGATGCAGAGGACTGACCCAACAAGTTTTCGAAGGCCTACAAAGACCTTGTTGCAACATGAAATCAAATTCCTCTTTTGCCGCTTTTAATTTTTCGGATGAGTCTTCTAGCCCTAGCGGTAACAGGAGCTCCTTTGGTTTCTATAATACGTTCAACATTGTGACTCTTAATTTTATTATTGATGAATGTTGGTCTTAATAGGTCAGGAAATTGTTTAAGAATAGCTTCATATGGATTTTGAACTGCATTTAATTTTAGTGTATCAACACGATAGCAGGGAATACCAATAGAGGATAAGGAAGTGATGCCATCTATTTGCGATTTTTACTGTCAACCAAAAGGTGAAAGTGAGATAAAAAGTCAATACCTATTATTGGTTTATTGACATCTGCAATCACGAACGGCCAATCAAATGCTCTTCTCAATCACAAGTCTAATTTTAGCAACTTTTGTCAGTAAGTTTTAATTTTGGTTCCATTTGCAGCAAAGAGTTCCAGCTTGGCAACAGATCTTTTTTCTTGTAGTAATGGTGGAATGACAGAAATGTTTTTGGCATAAAAAATTCAAATTGATAGGTAAAAGAACAGGTGCAATAACGTAAAGGTATTTATTTCTGCCATAATAATCTAGCAAAATACTCCTCCTCCCTCTCGGGGAGTGTTTTTTGGGGTTATAATCCCTCCCCATTGCGATGAAATTTTGTATATTTAACATGGCAATATCTGAGTTGTAGCTCTGTAACCTCTCTCCCCGTTCAACCTGTAACCTCCCTTATGAATCTTCTGCGTATGCCTCCCTCCGATTTTTTTTTTCAATCGCAGACATCGATAAAGTTCATTGTATTCTATTTTAATACGTCTGGAGGTTCGCTATAGCCGTATAAAATAGCGTTATAGGTAGAGGAAATTGGACGGGATCTAAAAGTTCGTTATAAGCGGGATTTGACTACATTGTTAAATATAAATAAATATAGTTAAATATAAAATATTTTTATATATATAGATTTTTACCTTTTTTTGTGCGTGTGTTATTGTATACATAAACTAAAAATATGCAGATGCTTTCTTAAACAGCAAACAAGAAATGGATACGTTTGTACCCGCCTTCTATATTGTTTCTAAAAACTATTTATCTTTTGTGAAATGGCAACCCCATTACTTTTCAGATCTTGAAGGAATGAAAACAAATAAAGGTTGTTTTCTTTTCTTACTGTTATCAAGTTCTCTGATCTTTATTTATTTAAACGGTTAAAAGGTAGTTGAAAGTAAAGTGAGATTATATCAACACCTCCTTTATTGGTGACAACCGGACTCGAGCAGTAAGTAAATGAAAATGGCAAGCGATGATGAAAATAGAAGTGATTCTTCGACATCGGCCATTGCTAAGGTTAGCATTAAAATTCCACCATTTTGGAAACCGGATCCAAAAATATGGTTTCTGCAATTGGAGGCACAATTTCGAAATGCTGCAATAACAGCAGATCAAACGAAATATGATTACGTCGTAAGCTCCATTGAAGCTGAAATATTATCACAAGTGTTGGATATTTTGATTAATCCGCCAAAAGACGACAAATACATTACAATTAAAGACAGGCTCATTTCTATCTTCGCGGACACTGAAATTCAAAAGACTAAAAAACTATTAACTGATGTAGAATTGGGTAATAAAAAGCCTTCCCAGTTATTATGTGAAATGAATTTAGCTACTGATAAGGTGAGTGAACCTTTTCTTAAAACTGTTTGGCTTCAAAAGTTACCAGTACAAATGAAGAGCATTTTGTCGATCAGTGGTGACTATTTATCAAAATTGGCGACAATGGCCGATAAAATGTGGGAAATAAAATCAACATCATATCAGAATGCTACTGTTGGATGTTCGAGTAATGACAATGTTTTGGTTAAACTACAAGAACAAATTTCAGAGTTATTATTACAAGTTAACAAGCTGAATAAAAGGCAGTCATCCATTCATCAACAGTTTAGACCTTGCTCTAGAAGCAATTCTATTAATAGGCGTAGTAATAGAATACACAGTATATGTTATTATCATTCAAGGTTTGGCGACAAGACTTTCAAATGCATCAAACCTTGCAATTGGCCTAACAACACCGACCTTCAGCCGCAGGAAAACTAGATCCCCGGCTCTCGCAGACGACAGAGAGCCAAGAGGTGGAGCTGTGTCGTCTTTTTATTCGTGACAAAGAGACCGACATCCAATTTTTAATTGATACAGGTGCTGACATTTCTGTCATTCCACCATTACCGAAAGAAAAAAGATCTGTTGCCAAGCTGGAACTCTTTGCTGCAAATGGAACCAAAATTAAAACTTACTGACAAAAGTTGCTAAAATTAGACTTGGAATTGAAAAGAACATTTGATTGGCCGTTCGTGATTGCAGATGTCAATAAACCAATAATAGGTATGGACTTTTTATCTTACTTTCACCTTTTGGTTGACAGTAAAAATCGCAAATTAATTGATGGCACCACTTCCTTATCCTCTATTGGTATTCCCTGCTATCGTGTTGATACACTAAAATTAAATGCAGTTCAAAATCCATATGAAGCTATTCTTAAACAATTTCCTGACCTATTAAGACCAACATTCGTCAATAATAAAATTAAGAGTCACAATGTTGAACATATTATAGAAATCAAAGGAGCTCTTGTTACCGCTAGGGCTAGAAGACTCATCCGAAAAATTAAAAGCGGCAAAAGAGGAATTTGATTTCATGTTGCAATAAGGTCTTTGTAGGCCTTCGAAAACTTGTTGGACCAGTCCTCTGCATCTCACCTTAAGGAAATCAGGTGACTGGAGATCATGTGGAAATTACATGGCCCTTAACAACGGAGGGACCCTGGTTCGAATCCAGGACGGGGAAAGCGTCTCTTTTTCTCCAAAAATAATAAAGTTCTAGTTTGAGCTACATATACGTGGGTGGCAAAAATTATTGTATAATAAATTCCCTCACAAAAAAAACTCGTCCCGGTGGCTTTTCTGTGTTGACCATATTTCATTATTTTATTTTTCTAATCAAATTTTAAATTTAACAAAAAATCATCTCACTGGGACAACCCTACCCCCATTGCCACGTCTAACGCGTCGTTCTGTACTAAAAACTCCCTATTGAAATATGGTGCAAGTAACACCGGAATCTCAGTTTTCGCTTTAATTCCATTAAAGCCTTATCACATTCTTTAGTCCAAACTATGCTTCCTTTCCGAATCTTCCTTTTCAAGGCGCTTGTGAGAGAGGCGGCGATAACCGAATATTTTGAAATATAGTGGTCATAACAGCCGGTTAATCTCAGGAAGGCTCGCAATTGGGTTTTGGTGGTTGGCTGAAGATAGTCTAAAATAGTTCAGACCTTTGCTTCTGCAGGAATATGATAACTACTTCCGACCATATGTCTAAAGTATTTCACGTAGTTTTGTGCGAAACGACATTTCGAGGGTTTGATCGTTAACCGCGCTTCTGAAATCTTGAGTACGCAATCTAAATCTTCGAGCACTGAACTGACGGGAGGGAGCACGGCGCCGTGGTTAGTGAGTAAATATTATTGGGTCGGGTGTGAAGATAGTGGGATGCAGGGAAGGGAGAGGTTTCTGCGGTTTACCATTACCAAGATGGCTGTCAAGCTGTTCCACTGCTTTTACTCCACCTTCTCTTCCCCACTTGATTCCCGCGTTCTCCGGACGACGGCGACCAGCTTGTTTTTAATGAATTGACTACTTTTTTAACATAACAAAAAGTATTAACTCACACACACAAAAAAAAAGGTGTAATGATATTTAACAATGTACAGTCAAATCCCGCTTATAACGAACCCGGCTTGTAACGAATTTTTTAATCCCGTCCAATTTCCTCTACCTATAACGCTATTTTATACGGATATAGCTAACCTCCAAACATATTAAAATAGAATACAATGAACTTTATAAATGTCTGCAACTAAAAAAAAAAAAAATCGGAGGGAGGCATACTCAGAAAGTTCATAAGGGGGTTTATAGGTTCAACAGGGAGAGAGGTTACAGAGCTACAACTCACATATTCCTATGTTAAATATACAAAATTTCATTGCAATGGTGAGGGATTATAACCCCAAAAAACACTCCCCGAGAGGGAGGAGGAGTATTTTGCTAGATTATTATGGCAGAAATAAATACCTTTACGTTATTGCACCTGTTCTTTTACCTATCAATTTTAATTTTCTGTACCAAAAATGATCATTCGTAATTGTAAATGTGCATTTTACAGGGAAGTACTGTATTTCGAGGGAAGGGCCTAAACCAATGCTTTTCAAACAGTGGGGCGCGGGCCGATTTTTGGTGTAGCACGAAACGTTTTTGAAATATGCATATTTTCATTTTTTAAAAATTGAAAACGGAATTAAAAAAACAAATTGTAGTTTCTGTGGAAGACAAATAAGCATCCAGGATTTTTTCGTTCGGTGGGGGGAGGCCCATCATCCGGATACGTCCCTGATTAGAAATATGTGGGGCGCGAAAGATCGATGTTCTAAAAAGTGAATTGGGGATTCAAAAGTTTGGGAACCGCTGGTCTACACCATGATGGTTATGCTAAGTAATGTACAGTCGTGTATAATTATCGCATGGTGAAACTGAAAAAAAAACAAAAACAAAAAAAAACGAAAAGACGTTTAACGTCACATAATAATAATAATTGTACTAAACACCTAATATTTTTTTAATTAGAATTATTATTCACGTCTCTTGGTAGGTGCAACAATGATAATCATTTTTTTAAGATATTCTGAGAAATCATACTTTTTTTTTGTCGGATCGGGTATAGCGAACCAAATGTTCCGTCCATTGAGGTTCGCTATAACAGAGTTCGATTGCACCATAAAGAAAAGGAGGTTTACCAGATCCACTTATTTTTCGTAAATTTTTTAAAAATCGTTTTGAATTAGTCATTATTCTTATTTTTTATCATTGCAGATGTTTGAGTATTTTGTGATTATCACTTTAAAAACCCCAAATATTTAGCACAAGGGGGGGGGGAAGCTCTTCCTTTCGAAAAAAACAAAAAATGAAGGCTATGTATGCGAAGTTAATATGAGATTGCATTTATTTTTTATAATTTCGGGGGGGAGGCGGCGGATGTAGTCTCATCAACTCCCTCCCGTCAACACCCAGTCATGATGGATGCTGACCTCTTGAATTGACTGTTAAAAGCGTTTGAAAGTCAACGAAATGGTGTAAAGGAGCAAAATACTTGCTTCCATAAATTAACGGTCATCCATGAAGAACAACTATACTTTATTTTCGCTATTTCTATTTAAAAAATTAGCGGAGGAACGACACTACACCAGCGTGTTAACGTGCGTTGAATTCGTTTGTTTTGTAATCACAAAGATGGAGGATGCTCCCCCCCCCTCTGCCCGGCTTCCCCTTTTCCCTTCGATGCTCCCTCCTGTCAGTTCAATACTGAAGCATAGATAACACATTTGCTGTTGCCAAACTATCGCTTTTGCCATCAAAAAATTTGTTGTTATTTGATACATCCTCTCTTTAGATTTCCCCAAAAGCGGTACGTAAACGGGGCCCAGTGAAAACCCTGGAAGATGTAGGAGTCTGGCACAGTTTTGTAACTGGTTTGTAACATTGCTTTAGCGAATTTTCCTACCAATGTCCCTTATCGAGCGTCACGCAAAAGTTTCTGGGGAAAGAAAAGACACGAAGTTGGGTCAAGTCGTGTCTTAAAATAATTTCGTGTCCTTATCAAACATTTGAGCTTCATGAAAAAGTTTCTCAGGTTGTGAATGAAAACACATCAGCATAAGTTTGACAGATCGTGTTTAAAATTACAGGACTCTGTGCAGTTTCTCCGAAAACTATTTCCTTGGGTATTTGATTCGCTCAATCTTGTTCGCCAGCAAAATAATGAGAAAATGCAATCAGACTGACTATCTTCGAACTGCCCCATGGTGGTCCTCGTAGTTACACTTAGACTACAAGAATACACGGATTAAAAACTTTACATTTTAATAGTTGTAGTGGTTTGGCGTTACCCAGGGTGTACCACTGCTTTACACTTCAAAATAACTTTGGAAGTTGAATTTATACAAATAGCTTTTCTTACGTAATTCTTACAATCCCCTAAGACTTACAAACTAAACACTTACAATCTAGTCTTAAAAGCTAAATCTTGTAATCTAGACCATACCTTACAAACTAAACACTTACAAGCTAAGCCGTGATAAAAGCTAAACCTTACAATCTAGACCTATGAGCTAACCTTACAATCCAGATGCTAAACCTTATAATCTAGACATAAAAAAAGCTATCTGAAGATTTCACAAACAACTGAGGCATATAATTTCATCAGCCAGTAGCTTCGGACGCGAGACCGGAATAGAAGGCCTCCGACTGCACAGCCTCCCATTACGAACACTGAGTATAATTTTATTTAAAGAAGAAGAAAGAGGTTACCGAGAACTCCAGGAAACGGGAGCTAGGAAAGAACTTCTGTCAGAAGTTGAGTGATAGACCGGGAAAGACACTAATCGCCATGGCATGGCATGACAAGTTAGGAGAAAAATTCAAAGTACACCAAATTTGCTTCGATGCTGCGCCATCGTTCATTAGTGGGAGTGTGATCCAGGAAAAAGGGGCCAGTTCTTTTTAGACACTGCCCTCCACTTAGAAGACACCGATCGGAAAATGGAAAGAAGAGTAGAGTGAGTTTAAAAGTAGTTCGTACGCCGAAACGTACAAAAAAGAAGAGGCCCAAAAGTAACTCCAAACTAGTATAGAGACACCAAGTAGGGCATGGAGAAAAAGTCTCTGCGACTCGAGTTTATATAGCGCTAAAACCTTAGCGCTAGTAAACGGATACGTAATCAGTTCATACCCCGAGGAGTGGGCTTTGCCCCGCGCGGGTGCGGTCTTTATCGCAAAACTTGTAATTAGACAGGACCTGTTTATATCAAACTGTTCTAGAAACAGGTGACGTTAATCTGGCGATTGCCTAATCACAGCGTTGCAACTGTACATTGCAATGTTATAAATTTTAAGATGTGTTATTTTCCCAGCCAGAGGGCTTTGCCCTAGCACGCGAAGTTATAAGCAAACTTATTCTGACGTGTCCTCAGGACACGACGCCTCGAAATTGTTTTCACTTTCGCGTAAAACTCGAATAAGGGCACGTTAGCAGGTTGCCTCGAAATTAATCCAACTTCGTATCTCTTTTTGCCTTCTATTACACCGCACAACTACCGCGTTGTATTTGAGAGAAAAAAAACCAGCGGGAGTAGAACCCAAGGACTGGAAGCGTGTGATTCTTCTACCACTAGCCGGTCTTTATTACTTAGCTACTTATAGATGAATCCAAATTTAAAAAATTGAGCGTTGAGTCCTTCCATTTTTACATTTTTCTTTAATTTTACGGACGAATGCTAAAATCAACGGAAAACGCGATTGAAGTTAAGCGTTTCATAAACGTAACATCTGGAAGGTAGAAACCTATAAATTACCTTCATAGAAAAATTAAAAAAAAAACCGGAATTTATTATTAAATAACAGGAATTTATTTAACTCAGTAAACAGCCAGTAACCAAATTTTAACTTCGTTAATTAAGAATTAATGTACCTTATTCTAAATACACAATCTAAGGATCTTCTACGATTTAAAACGAACCGCAAAGTATCTCACCTAACACGGCTTAGTTTTAAACGTTTGGGGTAAGATATAATTCGTATTGCAGCAGTTTATTAAGCGTCGCGGTAAATACCGCTTAAAAAAATATATGGATTTCACCCGGCCTGAAATAGACAACTTTCTGGGATTGCATTAGAGCCATTGCTTCAGGCGAACAAAACTGATTATTTTACTTGCCGAAAACAATCTCCATGTTTAACAAAACAAATTGTCGCCATTTCTTTCCCGATTTATCACTTTTCCTTGAAAAAACAAACTATGACAGTATTGCAAAATCTGCCACCAGTTAAGATAGTTTCACAAGGGTAACTTATAAATCCATTTCGTTCCCGATTTATCACTCACCCTCGAAAAAGAACTAGTGTTTTATGGCA
>QLNU02015360.1:895811-929978 GCA_006491805.2 Dysdera silvatica | reverse complement strand
TTTTTTTAAATGATTTAGATCAATATTTCATTTATTTATAAATAAAAGGCACTTAATCTTTGTTGTGTTAAGGGTTAAATAGTTAATGTTAAAGAAGTTAATAATGTGTTTAATATCTTCATTAACTATTGTGATTAGGTTGTTAATATCAGTATGTTTAGAGAAGATAATTGTGTCATCAGCGAAGCAAATTGGTTTGAAGAATGTTGATAGATGAAAAATGTCATTGACATAAAAGTTAAATAATACTGGTCCAAGAATAGCTCCTTGGGGCACACCACCTAATGAATCGCGGAGTGTAGAGCGGCAGCCATTCATGTGAACACATTGTTGTCTGTTAGTTAAGTAGTTTTTGAAAAGGGTATTGCAAGGAATATATGTGTATAGGGGATATAAGTATATGTACTTCTAAGTAAATTATCCATTGAATTATTGCAATTATTGAGCTCAATTAATAGTGTTGTATTTATAATTACATTTTTAAAATATGTTTTACTGCAAGCGAACTTACTATAGTTCGTCTATTTTTTTTTCCCTTATTCTATTTGCTTTCAATGAAAATTAAATATTTGCCAAAAACAAGGTCAAACCTTATTAAAGTTAATTAAATTAAAAAATTTTGCAGTTTAATGTTAGGAAGAAAGTGAAGATAAACTTGTAAAATTGAGATATTGAATAGATATTAATTTCCACAAATTTATGCCAGTGTTAATATTCTTAAATCCAAATAGAAGTATCTTCATTTTAAAGTATAAGGATGCTCACATTTTTCAAATAATCATATGTTCACTCATCATTATTAATGCTCATTTTGCAAAATGTTTTGATTAAAACATATTTTTAAATACCTTTAATATCAAATGTATGATGGGTAGGTGTCACACATTGTAAGACCTTGTTTGGCACAGAATGACCCTCGGTGTGCTTGCACTATAAAAAATACATCCAACCAACACATTGTAAGTTTAGGTGCAGTACAGACAGATATTATGCCAATCCTCTGGAAGCTTGTGAAATGTAAGCTACCAGTACTTAGATTAGTAACAAGTGTGCTAATAAAATTTATTTTAAAGCAAAAATAAGAATTTGGGGACATCTCTCAAGTTAGGTAGGAAATCCATGGTCTGCAATCTAGTAGGTTGTGGCTAACTACGAAACCTCGATTCCCTCTCCTAGTGTTCCGCCAGAGCTCCAAATTAGCCTTTTCTACCTACAAAGAAGTTTTTTGGGGATGTTCTTTGGCTTCACGCTCATTTCCGATTTTTAAATTTGCTATCAATTTTTGATCATGAAAGCTACGCAAAATGAAATCTGTAGCAAAGTTACTTTAGTGAAGGGTATACATGTGCATAATATTTTAATTTGTGATCATGTGCAGTTGAATCTGAATTTATAAATAGGCATGTGTCCAAGGCACCAAATTTTAAAAGGGCAAAATTTCAAAAGATGGCAGAGTTTTTTTTAAAATTGCAGTCTATCGGTGAATTCCGTCGATTCGCTTTCACTGGGAAAACATTCATCCGCTCCTCCAAATAATCGGGAATTTTTTTGTCATTATGTAAAATAAATTAATTTATAAAAATATAATTTTTTTATAGTAATACACATGAAGTAATTTCAGGAACCTTCGGTATTCCGATTTTCTACCCTCATTAGCATTCAAGATGGATAGATGGGTTCTTATTTCTTCTAGCGGAAAATTCCTAATAAGCGTCCTCCCTCTATATTTTCCGTTATATTTTTGTGTGTGTGGGGGGGGGATTCTGGATTTATGTGTGGGCAAGTGTCCAGAGCATAAAATTTTAAAAAGCAGTGAATTCTTTTTTTTTATTTTTAAGTGCAATTTTGGTCCGTAGACTTCCCCTCGAAAGCGAATCTCCTGTTTGTTTTTGTTTTGTTTTTTCTCAATTTGTAATTCCGAAAAAATTTGTGAAACATGCCCCCCCCCTCTCCCTAGAAATAAAAGTTTGAATAAAAATTTCATTGCTTTTAAAATAAATTAATTCACAAAAAACACCATTATTTTATCTTATAATCAGGGTTTAGTTTTTATTCTTTTTAGCATTTTAGCAGTCTTAAAAAAAATAGCATTTTTAAAATTCCTTTAGCTTTTTTTTTTCTAATTTAAATACTTCCGATATTTTTGAAAATTTTGTCCCTTAGGCGAACGCTAAACAAAATAACATATTTAAAATTTCGGGCTACAAATAAACTCTGGTTACGTGAAGAGATTCATAGCGTTTACCATTGACGGTACAAGTAACAGGACCCGCACGACCCATCTCCTCGAAAACAATAGCCCAACGATAAACACTCGCTGGCGTAAACCCGCACAACACAGTGACCTTTGCAGAATGAAGAGGCAAGGGTTGCTGTGTGAACGAATTCTCCATTGCCCATATTCTGCAATTCTGAGTATTGACATGTCCTTGGAGATGGAAATGGGCTTCGTCGATCCACGAAATGTTCCATGGCCATTCATTGTCCAATTCCATGCGAGCAAGAAATTCTATGGCGAAAGTTTGTTGCATTGGCAGGTCAGTAGAAAGCAACTCCTGAACGTGCATAATTTTCAATGGATAGCACTCCAGGATGTTTTGTAAAATTCTACAAACTGTGCTGACTGGCATGTCTAAAGATCAGGCAATTCCCTGGGCACTGCACTTTCCCACGGCACTGCTCGTCTTTTCCTGCAATGCTACAGCCACATCTTCCAATGATGTCAGAGAAACTGCTTTCCTCCCAACCAGATTTTACATCAAATGAACCGGTCTCTTCGAATTTACAAATCATCTTCTGTAGACCCTTGACAGACATCAGACCAGAGTCTCTCCTTATACCATGTCCAGAACTTCTTCATAGCAAGTGATGCACAGTCACCGTTCTTGTAAAAGAACTTCACAAGCAGAGCTTGATCCTTTATTAAGAGAGTCATGACAAGCTTCTCAGATATGGAATAACGAGAACTGCATGTACCTCACATTTTTATAACAAATGTAATATGCGGTGCGCATGTCACGTCTTTTAATTTGCGTATTATGACGAGTATAGTGCCACCTATTGATAAAATGTCGATTTTTTTTTTTTCTCCAGACGAATTTCCATTTCTTCACGTATATTCAGGTGAAATTACGGGTCATTCTTACCAGGGCTTCTTTTTTTACAACCTTTTGAAAGTGAGACTTTAATTATGATAACCCTGTACATGATTTATAACTATAATTAACACTAGAGTGTAAAACCTTCTCTGTTATAATTATGGCAATCATGTACCTGAGAAATTTCACATTAAAAACATTTTTTTTTTGTTAAATGTGTATTGGAAATATAATTTTATTTTTACTAATAAGTTTATAGCACTATGATAAAAACTAAAAAATAAAACTAATTCATCGCTTCATATAATCGACTACCAGGCACTCAAGATGCTCTTCTGCGATTTGAAATCCATCGTTTTGTCTTCCGTCATTTACGGGGAATCTAAACAACCTGAAACTTTTTTCAGAACAGTTCTAACGATTCGCTGCAACATAACCGACCATTTAGATAAAACAAGAAAAAGAACATATCAGAAAGTATAAATAAATAACACAAAGTACCAAAAACCATTGTTTATAATACGTTCGGTGTTGCCATCCCGATCCAAAATGCCTGACGAGTCCACTTTCCTTTATAGGGGCCTTAAAGTTGAAGACAAAATCATAGTACTGGTCTACGATTTTAAACTTGGCAGGATTAGACAGAAAATATTAAACTATTTTAGTAACTTCCAAATATCAGAACATTTTGCGAGGGCAGAAATATACAGAGACTAAATAAATAGCTTTAGTTGAATTCAGGCCACTTGACTAAGAATCAAGACAATCACATTCTGTTGCCAGATTCTTGTTACACTGCTGCTGCCAGATGAAAAAAAAATGGCTAAAATTAAACTTCTTTTTTTCTTTTTAATGTACTTGTAACTATTTTAATGGTTATATTTATTTAGTCTACACTAAAATATAATACAATTTAACATAAAAACTTCTGTAATCTAGTAAACAATAGGTAAATATTGCTTGTTTATAAGCATATTATGAGAACAATAGATTTTTTTTTGTCCATACCAGAGAAAACACACTCATGATTTTTTTATGGCGAAAAGAATTGTCAGCATTATGTAAAAAAAATTCAAGGTGGGGGAACTTGTGTTTTTGCTGCAAAAAAGTCCATGAATATGTATAAATTTCACAATTAAAAAATTATTTTATTGCATATTTCAAAAGGTTATATGTAAATTCCCAGCATCTTAAGTACTTTATGTATAATTTACACTTTTGTCTTTCAAATGGCATCAAAATGAACAGTATTAGTTTATAAATGACAAAGTTGCAGTTAATACAAACTTAAAACCCACCTTCTCCATTGATACCATTTTGTTAAACTGAGTCAAATTTTAGAATGATTCTCTGACCTCAGTTTTGGCCCAAAAATTCTGAAAAAAAATAACTTGCCCATTTTTAATAATGTACTTTCTGTCGAAAAAATTTAATAAAATCTGTGTCATGAAAGCAACAGTCATCGGGTGATTTCACGTGAAATGACCCTCTTTCCATTTGACAATGGTATTTTTCAATTCCTGCAAATGCTTCATAAAATTACACACATTCTGTTTATTTTTTTTCCACTTAACATTTTGTCCCCATCCCCTGAAAATCATTAATGGGAGAAGTTTCTGTACATGATAAATACATGAGATAAAAGAAAGTTCTAAGGTGTGTGTGTATGGATAGCTTGGAAAAAGAGTAAATAGTAACTTTGAATATATGCAACTGTTAAATATTTAGGAGGGCATTATATAATGGAAGACAGTAAGATTAATATAGAAATTAAAGCAAGAAAAACCGTAGGTACTTTACATTCCAGAAAGTGTTAAGTTTCATGAAAATTAAAGCTTACAATAAGGAAAACATTAAGACCTGTATTTTTATATGGGGCTGAGATCAGGCATGCAGCCACAGGGGGGGGTGGGCTGAGGAGTTCAAGTCCTTCCTCCCTTCCCCGGAAGTCTGTTGAAGCACCCTTTCAGGCTTCCAATTTTTAAATTTTCCCCAATGAACAAATAAAATATTTGCATAGATCCCAATAACACAGGGATTTCTTATGAAATTTTAAGAAAAAGTGAAGCAAAAAATTTACTTAAAGGTTAAACACTGGTAAAATAGCAATGAAAAAGATCACCCTGTTCACCTTTGGCACTGCCATGGGATCTCCGGTCTCAAGCGTTGTGGCTAACTTGGTCACGGAGTCATTTGAGGAAACTGCTTTATCTTCACTGAATTTTAACATTAAATTCTGGAAAAGATACGTCGACGACACGTTTGTTGTACTTAAAACTAATACACTCCAAAGCTTCTTCCATTACCTTAATAACTTAAACTCACATATAAAATTCACATACGAAACAGAACAGAACAATAAACTCCCTTTCCTAGACGTTCTTGTACACAGATCTCACGATAACTCAATCTTCACCTCAGTTTACCGTAAACCCACACATACAGACAGATATCTCGATTTTAAATCGCATCATCCAACATGCCACAAAGCTTCCGTTGTTAAAACATTAAGTCTTAGAACGAATTCTCACTGCAGTAATGAAACACTTTCAAACACAGAAACTAAATGCTCCATAATAGAATCTCCGTCTAAAAATCTTATAGCTTATTGGTTGGCATTTTTGCTTATGTCTATTGACTCATCCAGTTGAAGTGAAAATTTTTTACCATCTAGTTTTTCGTGTATTTGTTTCTGGATGTCAAAAGACATGTCTTTTCTGTGGCGTGAGATAATATCATTCGACAAAAGCACATTCGATATCTCCCTCTCGGCAGCCTCTCCTAACACAGATTTAACTATTTGTTTACAAGCAAGTAAAATAAAAGCTTCTCCTATTGTAGGTGGCAGTTATTTCAGCCACCTTATACTCGCTAATTGTGCCTATTGTGCAATGGTTGCTATCTTTTCCATTAACTTGGCATATCTTGCCCGAGAAGAAAGCAAATGACTGAAATAGGATGTGCCTTTCCCTATTAAATGACTGTGTTTAGTATGTAAATGTCTCTTAAGTCTACTTGGAACCATACTTCCATTGCTAAATTTTTCACCGCATACAACATATTTGGGAAGAGGATAATCTTTACATCCAGTGTAAGTAAATCCATAACATAAATATGATTCATGATACTCATGCACAACACCAGAAGATGACTTGATCTGGGAAGGTACCTTGGCATTTTTATTCAGCCCAGAGGAATCTCTACTTGTATTTTCACAACGAACATCATTTTGGATGTTCAGTCTTTGATGTGTAACTAAAAACTTCATATTGAACAAAAATATAAAACAGAAAAACTAAAACATTACAAAACGTTTCGACTTAATAATCGATGACCTCAGAACAAAGTGAGCACACTACCACTGGTCAATGACTAATTCGCCTAATCATCCTTGGTAGGAATAAAGGCCCATCGAAGTTCTGCCGTCTAGGTGTGTCAATATCAGACGGTGCAGAATAGTGTGTCTCATGTTAAGAAAGATTGAGAACCACTGATATATATAATATCATCAACCTGTAGTACGGTGAAAGAAATACAAAGGAAATGGCCTTAAGCGCAGAATGTTGGCCAAACGGGTTGGCAAACTGGACCTACAGTTTAACGAAGAATCTGAACTTTGGTCACCACAGCCAAAATCCTGTGCTAAAGTGGGACTCTTGTCTCATACATACACACACACCCTTATGGAGAAATCTGGTGCCAGCATTGTTCACAGAGGATGGCTGTGGGATATATATATCTAAAGATAGTATTTACTGTTAAATAAAAAAAATCCCCCTCCCCGTAGAAATTGAAGTAATATTAGAGCAAGCGCAGAGAATTTTAAATATCCTATCTATATCTGGCCAATATCCAGGACTCAGGGGCGGATTTGGAGGTCATTTGGGGGAGTGCGATTAATGACTTGATTTTTGAAAATGATACCTCATTGGACCTTTACCTTGTATCTTTTCAATGTTAAATTTTCATTTGAGTGATGACAATCTGCCCCCAACTCCGGACCTGCAAGGACTTGTCATATGGAGGCGGCTGCATCAAGTCCCTCCCTGTCCTCTCCAGCAACCCAACCATCACACAAGCATAAAATGAGAAGTGAAACAGCTTAAGGAAAATTTTAGTTTTTCATTCTTTTAATGAGCTCCATGAATTCACTAATTAAAATTAATTTTATCTGCTAGATCTTTATTGTATTTCAAAAGCAATAAATTATTCAAATCTCATCACTCATTGATGTTTTCAAATAGTTTTTGACAATTTTTAATTGACTGAAAGATCATTCGTTTGAAGCAACACCATATCTGATGACAGTTATAAACCGAATCAGTGTGAAAGCTAATTTCAGAACATGCTTATATTTGCCAGAGTTTAAATTTAAATAACGTTTTAATATGAAGATGGTCCCTTATGCAAATTTTATGCATATGGATTGATAGATTTCACTGTTCGCTATCGATTAGCATTTTGAATTTTCTGTAGCACAATTATTGTGCAAATGACAACGGATATTCAGGTTTTTGTTTTATTGGCTGTACATCATTATAATTTTCATATTATTAATATTTATGAACAATCTTTACACACACACACAGCTAAGATGCCACTGAATAGTACCCATAATCGATACCTATCTCCCAGTACTTATATTCATTCACATTCAAAATAAAAATATCAATGATGGTCATTTCATCCAATCCATATCAATCTAATGGATACATACCATATTTAATTTTTCTTCCCCCCCCCCCCTCTTTTTTAGCTAATGTATACTGGGTATTTGATAATTTTAAACTTTGTCCTATTTTATATGTACTTTTTTTGTTTAGATGACGGTGCTGTTACGTATGGATGATCGAATGAATCGGCAGCTGTCTTGTGAAGTTAATGAAGTGGATACACCATTAAATTTAGCTGAAGAATTGGTTGCTCTTGGTCTGATAAATCAGGTAACATTTTTGTAGTGTCATTAAGTCTTACAATGAATTTAAAGGTACCTGTCTACTTGAAAATATTAAAGTTCATACTTTGTATATAAAATGCATATAATTTTTACAGCTAAAACAATTGTTTGAACTACTTATACATGTGCATACATTGTATTTTGTGTTAAAAAAAATTATTTTGTTATATTTAACTTTAAGAGTAAACTAATATTTGAAATATTTAAAAGAACTCATTTTAAGGAAATAATTTGAACCATGCTGCTTCCCATAAATTAAGGGATGTGGGAACAGAAAAATTAAGGTCATTTTAAAAAATTCACCAAAAATAATGTGATCTGCATGAAAATTGTATATATTATAGAGCTAAGTTAAGATATATGTGCATCAGTGGCACTGACATTAATGTATGCAATTGGGTAGGAGCATTAACGCAGATGGTTTAGAATGGTTCATTTCCTTTTGAGACTTCGAACAAAGCAATTGAAGATAGACATTTTGTAGAAATGGCTTTGAAATACAAGTTGCTGTGGAAAACCATTGGCTGCTTAAAAGCAGGCCAAAATTAAATGTGGCAAGATCGTTGAATTGAGTCCTGTGATCCATAGACTATAGAACCAATTTTAAAGCAAAGATTCAGCATTCCAAATGTTTAACCAAGGGCGGCCTAAAGCAGGGATCTTCAACATTTTTCAATCAAAGAGCCAATTTTGTTTATTCTTGAGTTTTTATTCTTCTGCAACTTTGTTTTGCAGAGAAGCCACTTTGTTCAAGTAGGGGGCGGCGTAAAACTTTACTCTTCCTTTGATGCTATGCAATCGCCACTTACTGTACTTACTTATTGCATGGCGAATGAAGGCGCTAGCGTCCTTTTCGTGGTGTCGGAACATCTGGTGAATCATTATGCATGGGGTTGCGGTTGTTTGCGGTGCGTATTGCCTCTGCTTTGTTCACTGTGAATGTTTAAAATGTGTGTTGCAATAGAAAATCCTGCGAGTTGTGAAGTGCGATCAGTGATTAGGTTTTTGTTCGCAAAAAAACTGTGACCAATTGAAATTTATCAGGAACTTTGTACTGTATATGGAAATGATGTAATGAATGAAACTGGAGTGAGACAATGGTTAATCATGTTTAAAAATGGCCACACTGATGTTCACGAGGAAGCGCCAAGTGGCCGGCCGAGCATTGTTAACGCTGAACTGGTGGAGAAAATCAATGAAAAGATTCGAGAAAACTGCCGCTTCACAATTTCGGAGCTCTCACTAGAGTTTCTTCAAATTTCACGAACTTCGTTGTTTGGTGTCGTGACGCAAGATCTAGGCTGTCATAAGTTTTGTGCCAGATGGGTACTGAAACTCTTATCAGAAGACCACAAAAAGCAGCGCATGGTAGCATCTTTGACATTTCTCGAGGCCTACAACGAACATGATGAGTCACTTCTTGATCATGTCGTAACAGGAGACAAGACTTGGGTACAGTTCGTGACTTGTGAGACGAAACAACAATCTATGGAGTGGGGTCACACAAGTTCTCCCAGGAAACCAAGGAAATGTTTACAAACATTGTCATCGAGAAAGATCATGGCGACTGTTTTTTGGGACAGGGAAGGTGTGCTTCTGGTGGATTATCTCGAACGTGGTGAAACAATAAATAGTGAGAGATATTGGGAAACATTAAAGAAATTAAGAAGGATGATACAAAACAAGCATTGGGGAAAGTTGCATTCCAAGGTTTTTTTTATTCATGACAACGCAAGCCCCCACACAACCATTCAAACTCGACGGCTCTTGGATGGTTTCGGATGGGAACTGTTTGTTCATCCACCATATAGTCTGGACCTTGCCCCAAGCGATTCTTACTTGTTTCCACACATGAAGACCTGGCTCGCAACACAGCTCTTCAATGACGAGGAACTGCATGTAGGCATCCGTGCATGGTAGAAGTCTCAGACGGCAACGTTCTGTGATGATGGAATTAACAAGCTGGTGTACCGTTATGATAAGTATCTTAATTTATGTGGAGATTATGTTGAAAAATAGCTGAACGATGTGCCTTTCGAGTTTAAGTAATAAAAAATGTTTCCTTTCATTTGTTTTGGGTTTTTTTATTGTAAAACGTAAGTTACTTTCTGAATATCCTACATATTTACACGTGTTTGCATACTTTTATTTTCTAAGCATATCAAATCTCAAATTTTGGTTTTATAATTTAATCCCTCCCACAAGAAGATTTTTTTCCTTCAGAAAATAATATATTACTTGTATATTAAAATGGGAAAATTGGCTGAACCCCCCAGAAATTTTTTCCGGCTGCCCCCACTGTTTATGACAATGTTGAACCACAGCATAATTCTGGACTGAAGGGTTGGGGGCAAAAAATAATTCTTTTGCAAAGAAAAAAAATCCTAACTATTCTCTAAAACTTATTCCCAATGGGGAGGACTGTCCCCCGTTTGGCACCATCCTTGCAAACAAAGCAGTTCTTCAGCGAAAACTGGGGTAACAAGCCCACCATTGGGTATCAAAATACATTATTTTCTCTAAGCTACATAATGTAATCTTTAAAGCCACTTGAGCCCCCCTCCCCTCATGAGTTTTTAATTGCTACGCTACTGCTAGTGGCACATCCAGAATTTCTCCTTGGTGGGACTGACCATGTAAAAATGTTGTCTTTAGCAAAATATTAGTTATTTTTATATATTTTACATTCCTCACCCCTACCCATTCTTCCTTTGAATATCATTTAATTGACATTCAGTGTTATTTAACATGCTAGTATGTAGGATTTCGTTCTTTAAGATTTATTTTGAATCATTATTTTGTAAGCTGTTGTTATTTATAAAAGTAAAATTTTAAAAATATTACGAATATCAAAATTGCTGCTTGCCCAAAGAAGCATTGCAAATTATATTGTAAATTTGAAATGTATATGGTCTTGTACAACTCTTCCTAATTTTTTTTTTTCAACTTTGGACCGCAGGGCCTTGAAAAGCCTTGAATTTTTTTCTTCCTGAAGTGTACGAACCCTGTGCTAGAATGATCATTAATCATGCATGGTATCACGATTGGTTATATGCTTGTTATGCAGCAGTTAGTCTAAAGTAGTAGTCATTATATCTTAGTTGGTTAGTTTGTAACATGGAAAAAGCTCCACTAAACTTTTGGTATGTATCTAGTAAGTTAAGATTGGCTGTTTATAACATTATTGTGCGAATTAGTTTACAGAATGGGCTCTGTTGATCCTGTTAAAAAAGTAATTATATTTTAAGGTTTTTTCCATTACAAGCATTATCTAGTATATATAATTTTATTCCACTCGAAATACATATTTTGTGATACATAATATGAGCAGTATAAGAATTATAGCAGTGTAAGAGTATACAGATTATCATATTATTTTAAGCTTTGAGGTAGAATTGGAAGATAATTTAAAGCTGTAGTTTGTCATGAGATTCTCTTCCAGAGTGTGGTGATGTCGATAAGAATGAAAAAAAGGTAAATTTTTCTATAGATCTGAATTCTGCTTGTGTTAAGTTGTACGAGGCGTGTCCAAAAAGTAAAGGTACAATGGCTAGTATTCATTCAATTTGACAAAACATCGATTACAAATTACTTACTTGTACATGCTTTATTTTTCTATATAAGTGCCATTATTGTCTAAACATTTGTTAAGTCTGGGTACTAGCTTCTGTTCCCCAGAGTCATAGAATTCTACCTCCTGCTGCCGGAACCACATTCCAACTTCATTTTTAATCTCATCATCATCGTAAAAGTGTACCCAGCATGCACATAATTTCCTGTACCCCAATGTTACAGTCACAGCTTCCTGAAGAATTACGTTAGACACTTCCGGTATTGACATTTCCAGTATGTGTGATTTCATGTAATTATCTTATTGTGAGACTTTGATTTACAGGAATTGCTTCCTTAGTTCTTTGAAGTTCATCAGAGGTCACAGACACTACCTGCCACTCCTGTGTTCGTCATGAACATCTCTCAGCCCTACTTGCAGAAAATTCATGACATCACTTCGTTTAATTTTTTCGATTCATAACATTCCCTAGTTCAACTCTAGGTTGGGAATGGTGTGTCTTTTCTGTCTTTCTCTCCTTTACCTAAAAAACACTAGCTTGAGCTTAAACATGGGTATCGAAAATTACGTATCATAACGTTTCCATAAATGGAAACAATTTCTTTGTGAGTATCTACTGGGTGTTCACTTGTTGCATTGATTGAAATGTGTGATGGAGCGCACTTCACATTTGGCAGGATTGCAAATTAGCACAGCCATTGTAAACACATTTTACTTAAACCAGACTTGGTATAGCAATGGCGAACGACCGTGAGGGGAAAGTGAAAGGATCGAAGTCAAAACCAGTGTTGACAACGTACACAGTAAAACATTAATTTTCAGCCTATATTCGATGTATGTTTACTTTTCGGACACGCCTCATATTTCTTCAACAGGGAGGCATAGAAACATATTTCCATAACTCATTGAACATTGTTTTTACGAATCAATAAAAAATGTTAGTGTTATTTAGAATTTGATGGGTCTCATTTGAAAAAACTGTGATGTACACTTGGTTAAATTTCTGAATTGAACTGTTTATCAGAATTTATAGCAAGAGAATATCTGGGAATCAGCATATAAAATTAGTAATGTTGGTAAAGTTAATGTTAGAGATTAACAGTTTCATTACCCAAAAAGAAATTAAGTTGGTGCATGGATTTTAAAAGCATGGAAGTATGTATCCAAGTTAGCTGAGTATTGAATATAACACAAAGATAATGTAATCCCTGATTGCGAGAGGATTATTCTTAAAAAGCAGGGTGAGGAAATGGTTTTATTTGGAGTTAAGCACTATAAGATCTTGCAATGTTAAGCTCCAGTTTTCAATCTTAGCTGTTCTTGCTCCATAAAACAAACTGACAGCTAAACAATACATTGTTGCAGTGATTCAACCTGTTTATTGCTGTTCTTTACAGGTATGCAGCATTCTATTTATCAGCAGGATGATATCCATGTAAACACTACTCATTTTTTCTAATATTATTTGTGAGGTATTTAACTACTTCTATGATCTGCTACATCTCCAGATTTGCCTCCATAAAAAATTTGTGTGATCTCTCCAGAAGCCAAGCACAGATATCGCCAGCCGTACTTGAATATTGTTTAATTATGGAACCATATTGGTAATGCCTTGTTTACGATCCCTCAGAATGTTATCTGCAGACTGTGCAACAGTATATTTCTGTTTGTATTAAAAACCATAGTGGTATAACCATCTGCTGAAATAGGATTTTCCCTAAATTTTAATTTTTTCTAATTGTTGCACTTGACTTTCTTTTTGCTGTCCTCCAGGGCAACAAACTCCTTCATGGTAAGATAATTTCAATGAAAAGCAGCATATGTAAATATTTGCATTAGTAAATGCAGGGTTCGGATGGGGCCTGGAAAACCGGGAAAAGCCTTAAATTTTAAAAAATCCTCTCAAGGCCTTGAATATCCGGGAAAATACCAGGTTTTCCACAATGTCTGGGAAAATCCTTGAACTATTATTTTTTATTTTATTTCCCGAATAGGCTATTTTTAGTCACTTTCACTAGTTAAAGTCAGTGTATTTGGATTATCTAATCGAGTACATCTGTAGTTAGTGATGTAGCACCGGCTAAATAAAACTTTTCCATGCTATTAGAAACTTTTTTTTTTATTTATTGTACAATTAACGACAACAACCGGCTGAATAAACAAGTTATACCATTTTTCCTCTTTTTTCTTTCACGTGTTCTTTTGCGAGCGAGGATCTCGCATCCCTGTTGGCTCAGTTTCCGTCATACTTCACATGCATCGTTCACTTATTGATTGTAACGATCTCGCATTATTGAGTTCTGCTCTCGTCCGTCCTTTCAAGTAAGACTTGGTAGCGTAGTTTTCTAAGTGTTCTTAATTTAAACTGAAATATGAGTAAATGCGTCTTTCAAGAAATATGGTTGAAGAATCCACAATATTGTAAATGGAAGTAGGGATGGAACAACTGCGCCGGAATGACATTGCTGCACATATCTGCACCAAACTTAACAAGAAAAAGAAAAGCCTTGAATTTTTTTCTTCCTGAAGTGTACAAACCCTGTAAATGAAAAGTGAAAACCTAAAGAAAGTGTTATGTTTTATTATTTTTCAATTTTTGTTTATAATTTTAATTAAGTTATGCTATTTAAAATGTGCTGATTTCTGAATTTTATTTCAGGAAGATCGAGAAATGGTTGCTACTTTAATTGGAGACACACTTAGTCGTAGGCACATTCCAAATCTTCCAGCCGAACCATTAGATATTGTTTCATAATGAAAAATATTCATTTTTATTGAACTTATGATCATGTGCCATATGATTTTATCTTATTTCATTATTATTTCAAACTGAAGTTTACGATAAACAATAATTGTTTGTTGAAGGTTTGCAGTTTTTAATGTTGGTGAAAGTAATCTTGGGTAATTATATATCTGCTTTTTTGTTGTATTTTCATATAATGCTTTAAACATGTTATTGGAATAAAAAACTAAACTATTCTTATGAATGAAAATGAACTATAATTAGTGAGTTGAAAAGTGAATGTATGTAAATAATATAACTTATGAATTATTAAGACTGGCAATTTGGTGTAAAGTTCTTTTTGAATGTCACCATAGAACTTAAAATTTATTGAAACCATATTTCTAGTCACAAATGGTGTTATAATTTAACTACCAAGTTTTTGTTTACTTGCGTAACTTTTCTGCCCTTTGTAAATATATTTGAAGAATAAATAAATAAATAAATAAATACTATCTACTTTAATATACACTAAAGTGCAAAAACATTAAGTACATCAACACTTAAAAGTTTCTGGCAGGGATGAACATCGCAGGTCGATGTTTTACTTATGATGTTTGATATTTTCACCATCGATGGTGAATGACTGCTGTTGACCAATGATTTTTTTTTTATTAATGCAAGGGATTCATAATAGGTATCGACAATTTGAAATCCTAGTTTTAATGAAACCATCCATAATCACTGATTCACGATCGCTTATGTTTAGTTTAACTGACTACGGTATCAGAAATCATTAAGCCTGTATATTAAGTAGCATATGTGTACACATATGTAATTATGTTGACATATATATATATATATGTTGTTTGGTTGCATAATTAAGTAGTAGGGATGAGCATCCATAGCAGGGGATCGTCAATATTATCGATTAATGTCAACGTCGACGAAGTACCATTGATGTTTGAAAAATATGTCTTTAAACATAGATATTGATTCTATGTTTTAAAAAATGTTGTTTTTAACCTAAAAGCAATGATATTTTAATTTTAAAAACATTTAACTACTTTTTCTTTATTTAAAAAAAAGAGGGGATATTTGTAAAATATCGGTTTCTAAACATTGATGTTCATGACCAAAAAACACCAGTGTTCCAATTTCAAAAATATAGACGTTGCATAACTTTAAAAAAAAAACTGCTTGATGATCAATGAGATAAGGTAAACCTAATATTATATGAAGTAAATTTAAAAATATTAATTTATTTAAAAAACGACAACAGTTTAGTCATTATTTTTCAGTTTGACACTACAGAAAGGTAAATGTGGTGTGATAAATGTAAGCATTGAACTGTCTATATTGACATTTTTTGTCCATTAAATCGAAATGTATGGGCAAATGCGATGCCACCCATGTTCCTTGAGAGTACTATTGCGAATCAATTTGCATGCAGTGAAAAAAAAAAGGATGCCTATCTGACTTGTTTTGGAACTACTCCTTATTTAAAGACAGTGTTGGCAATATCCGTGAAAAGACAAAATAGTTTTGTATTTTTATTTGATGAAGCACTGAATCGTAAGTTACAACAAAAAAAAATTACAGTGAAAATCGGTTATAACGACCTTCAAGGGACCGCGAAAATTTGGTCGTTATAACCGATAGTCGTTATAAACGATATCTTTTTAAAATCATAGTAGCCTATAGTATAATACACTCTAGAGTTTTATAAATTATTTTGATAGTAAAAAGTATTAAACTATTTGGTTTCAAAATTAAATAAAAATATATTTAATTATAATGAATTGAATTTCCGTCTATATTAAATTATATTCATAGCCTCACTAAATACATAGCACTTTTTATTTTTTTTAAATCGATAAAATTCTAGAAAACACTGAAATATATAATATAGAAAACAAATCTAATGAATAATATTTATTATATTATACTAATGATTTCCGAACAGTGCCGGTTTAAGAGCTTTATGGGCCCTGTGCTGAAAAAATAAAATAGGGCCCCTCATGAACGTGACTCCTGTGATATTCAATTAATAAATTGCGTGTTTTTTTTAAGGTCCATTATCTTCAATATTCAGGTTTAGCAGTAATAAAAATTTCTCAGACATTTGTAAATAAACAAGATTAAAATAACGCTTAAATTTTGATAACTAACCCACATTGTTCCGACTTATGACTGTCAAGTCGCGTCGTTATATCCGATACGAATTTCCCTAGTTAGAATCTACGTAGACTACAAAATCGCCATCATTAAAGCAGGTTTCATCGTTATAACCGATACATTTAGTATGGGGTAGAATAGCAAACCAAACTACTTGTAAAAATTCCGTCGTTATATGCGATTGGTCGTTATAACCAGCATCGTTATAAATGATTTTCACTGTATTTGCAATATATATTATTATTTTAGATCACATAAGGTCTGTTGGTGGAAGTTTTAATGTTGGAATATCCAAGGGTTTATTGCTTTAGTCTATATCAGGCAAGCAAAAGTATATGCTGTATTTAGGAAAGCAAGGATGTTTGAAAGACATCGATGAGAAAAAAAACCTTGCTTCAAGAAAAAGCTGAAACGTTTAGAATCTTGCGTTTTAAAACTTGAAAGATATGAAAACAATTAAAGCAGAAGCTGTGACTTCCCATCAATTTCAAAATCAAATAGTTTGCATAGAATTGCATCCAAAAAGAAGGTTCAGATTTTGAATGTGCATGTGCAGATTGATGGAAAGTTGCAAAAACTAAAAGGTGCCTAGTACACAAACAATATTTTTTTTAAGCAATGTGTGCATATATTATAAGGTGTAAGTAATAATCTTCAATGTATTTGCATTGTTTATATATTTTGCAGTGGAATACATGTCAAAATTAATATTTCATTTTTATTTGTGAATTTAATTTAATACTGGGAGTCAAAATTATATTTCAAGTGAACATGAATTGTTTCTACGGCCCCGAAATGTTTTTAGTTTATAGTCATGGAAATTTTTTTTACCCAGAGAGTATGAGTCCTGGTTTACTTCCAATGGCACCTACACAGTTGAACAGATATTACTGTTCGGAAAATCAACAGCTCATTGTTTATTTCAAATGATGTTAATGCACTACATTTCCGTCTTTTTAGCACCCCTAGATAAGAAATTCCTATATAATAAGACCAGTGATCACCAAACTAATTGTATATATGTGTGTGCATATGTATGAATGTATATCATCATCATATTCAACCATTATCTATCCACTGCTGGATGAAGGTCTCTCCAAATGCTTTCCACACAAGTCTATCCTGAGCAATTCGCTTCCACGTCACCCCAACCTGTTTTCTTATTTCATCCACCCATCTAGTTTGAGGACGTTTTCTAGGTCTTCGGTGGTCTCTTGGAATCCAGTTCAGAATTTCTGTTGTCCATCGTTGATCAGTTCTTCTTGCAATATGCCCAGCCCATCGCCATTTCAGTCCTTTTACTTTAACAATGATGTCCTCTACTCTAGTTTGCTCTCTCACCCAAGTGTTTCTTTTTCGATCTCTCCTAGTTATTCCAAGCATGCACCTCTCCATGCTCCTTTGCGTTGTCTGTAACTTTCGTATTGCTCCAACTGTTAGACTCCATGTCTCTGATCCATAAGAGAGGACTGGCAATACACACTGGTTGAAGACTTTTCTTTTTAGACATAAAGGCAATTTCCCCTTCAGGATAAAACTGTTTCTTCCAAATGCACTCCAGCCAAGTTTAATACGTCTGTTGAGTTCTTTCATAATGTTGCCATCCATTGAAATCAGCTGGCCAAGGTAAATATATGAATCAGCAATTTCTAGCTCAGTGTTGTCAACTTGTATTTTTGTTTCCTCTACAAAATTATTGAACATGATCTTAGTTTTTTGTAGGTTCATCTTGAGTCCAACTTCTTCACTTCTAGTTGAGAGCTCTTGTACCATGTCTTGGAGTTCTAATGGGTCCGTTGAAAAAATAACAATGTCATCAGCAAACCGCAGATGATTTAAATATTCACCATTTATTTTTATTCCCTTGTTATTCCAATTTATCAGCTGAAAAATCATCTGTAAAGCAGAAGTAAAAAGTTTTGGAGAAATGGTATCTCCCTGCCTCACCCCTTTGCCAAGTTTGATAGTTTTGGTATCTTTATGTAACCGAAATTTTGCACTTGCATTTTTATACACACGTTTCAATATGTCAATGTACACATCCTCAATGTCTGTTGATCTTAAAGAGTTGATGACTGCTGATGTTTTAATAGAGTCAAAGGCCTTCTCATAGTCAATAAATGCAACACACAATGGAAGTTCATATTCATGTGTTCTTTCAATTAATTCTCTTAATACTTGAATATGGTCCACTGTACTGAATCCACTTCGAAATCCAGCTTGTTCTCTTGGTTGAGCTGCATCTAATTTTTTCTGCAGGCGATGTGTTAGCACTTTTGTGAAGATTTTATAAATAGCAGGTAACAAGCTAATTGGTCGGTAATTTTTTAAATCCTCTTTATCACCTTTTTTATGCAAAAGAATTACTGTTGCAGAATCCCATTGGTTTGGTATGTTACCGCTGTTAAGACATTTGGTAAAGAATTTTGCAAGTATGTCTTCTACATATTCTCCAGCTTCTTTTAGGATATCTAATGTAATACCATCATCACCAGGGGCTCTTCCTTTCTTCATACTTTTTATTGCAAATGAAACTTCTTCTTTTAAGATTTTAGGAGCTGTTCCTTCGACTATCTCAGAGTCTTCGTTTAATCCACTGTTTCCCTCATACAGCTTTCTGTAGAATTCTTCAACTCTTCTAAGTATTTCTTCCCTATTTCTTGTTACGGTGCCATCCTCTCCTTTTAATGCAATGATGTGTTTCTTCCCAACAGATAAACTTCCTTTAACAACCCTAAGGCTCTTGTTATTTTCAATGGCTTTCCTTACTAACTCACAGTTGAATTTTCTTATGTCTTCTTTCATGCTTTTGCGCAGAGTTTTACAAAGTTCTATGTACTCAATCCTGGAACTGGTATTTTGATTGTCCACCTTCATATCTCTTCGCCTTTTCATGAGCTGTTTCGTCTTCTCAGATAATTTGCTATTGTGCTTTTTACAGGTTACACCACCAATTTCCCCAGCAGTTTCAACTATTGTCTTAACAATGTTTTCATTTGCTTCTGAGATATCACTTTCATCAATAAGTCCTTCCAGTGCAGAAAAGCGATTTTTTAATTCCAACTTGAATGCCTCGGTATTTTCTTTTAATTTCTTTAAATCCACCCTCTTACTTACTTGTTTCCTAATGAGCTTCTGTCGTTCTAATTTAGTATTTAAGTGCACTTTACATCTCACCATTCGATGATCACTTCCAGTATTAAATCTGTTCAGTACACTGCAATCTTCAATAATTGATTTCTTGTTTGCCAGGATATAGTCAATTTCACTAGTTCCCCCATTTGGGTGTTTCCATGTCCATTTTCTTTGCGGTTTCTTCTTAAAAAATGAATTCATGATGCTAAGATTTTCAGCTTCTGCAAATTCGATGAGTTGATCGCCACGTTCATTCCTTTCCCCATATCCGTATTTACCAACCGATGTCTCTCCTTGTTCCTGTTGTCCAATTCTTGCATTGAAATCCCCCATGATGAGCTTGATATGTTGTTTCCCTTTGGTGTGTAACTCTTTGATTTCTTCATAAAATTCTTCAACCTCTTCGTCGGTATGGCTTGATGTTGGTGCATATACCTGTACTATCTGAAGTTGGTATCGCTGGGTTAGTTGAACAACGAGCCTCGCTGCTCGATCTGACGTGCTTTCGACTTCAAGAAGGTAGTCTTTAATTCTTTTGTTGATTAAGAAGCCAACACCACTTGTTCTTCCAGTTTCCGTTCCTCTATAATAAAACAAATGTCCACTTTTAAGTTCCACCAACTCTTCACCTTTTCTTCTAACTTCACTGAGTCCTACAATGTCCCATTTGATCTTGTCAAGTTCTTCTTCCAATTCCTGAAGTTTTGCTTCAGAAGCAAGGGATCGTCCATTAAACGTAGCCAAGGTCAATAACAAACGGCAGCCTGGGCCATTCCAGTGATTCTTAGCACCCCCTGCTTTCATGCCACACTGACCGCTGCCTTGATCAGGAGCACTCCAGCACCTGGAGACTAGGGGCCATGGTTTCTGGTGTGTCAACATAATGGAGGAATTAGCCATAATTTCACCACGCTGGCTAGACGGGTTGGTGAATTAGCCCTCCCCTTCCGCCTTTCTATCCGTGTAGCAAATATTAATTTGCCACATAAATAGAAAGCTCAGCCTGCACCACTTGAAGGCGGGGTAGGACACTAGGTTACTGGCCTGGCCGGTTCCACACATCGTCACATACGTTCAGCGTGTGGGTCTCCTTCCAGTTAGATACCAGCAACCCTTTTGCAGGCCATATATATATTCTACTTAATAGGATAGTTGTTTTCAAGACATCAGTGTTTTACTTACATATTAATAGATGATTCCATTTGTTGTTTAAATTTTATTTTATCTTTAATTAATAAATCAATTTATTTTCTACACCAGTATACCAAAAGATATTCCTACTAATAACAATTCACCTATATCTCGATTTAAGTTACTAAATAAATATTCACTACTTTGTTATAATTTACTTTTATGCTTACTTCCTATAATACTGGGTTTACCTTACCTCATCGATCATAAAACATATTCTTTTTTTTAGTTAAACAATTTTATATTTTTTAAATTGGAACACTGGTGCTTTTTGGTTATAAACATCGATATTTAGAAACCAATACTTTACAAATAAGCTTTCTTTAATAGGGAAAAAATAGTTTTTATGTTTTTCAAATTAAAAAAAAAAAGTTGATTTTAAGTTATAAACAAAATTTTTTAAAGCATCGATGTGTAGAGACTGATATTTTTCAAACATCGATGGTACTTCTTCAATATTGACATCGATGTTTTGCTATTGATGCTCATGCCTATTTTCTAGTCCCACTTCCTGTGGAAATGGCTGCAGCCGAATACATAACAGTAACAAATCTTGTTAATCATGCTTCAGTGCATGTTTGATAGACATGGGTCCTTTGAAGGATTTATCACAATTTGACTTTGGGCAAGTTATAGAAGCGAGAAAAATGGGGCACAGTATGTTGGATGTGGTAAATGCTCTTGAGTTTTCATGGACAACAGTAGCAAGACTGTACCAGTAATCTGAAAATTTTGGACAAACATAATCTAGTTCCACTCAAGCCAGCAGTCAATGCACTACACAGTATATGCTACCTTTCAATGAGTTTGGTAATAGAAATAGTCATCGATCCTGAACATCGATATTCTTAAAAAGAAGTTTGACATGAAATCACACCATTGTTTTTAATTTTAAAAACATCAAAACTGTTTAACTAATTTTTTCTTATTAAAAAAGGTGTGTTTAAAAAAATATTGTTCTCTATACATAGATATTCGTAACCAAAAAATTACTGATTTGATTTCAAAAGCAGAAGCTGTTTAAAACTGTAAGAACTAAATGTATTTTTCTTTTAATGATTAACAAGATAAAATAAAATTAGTATTACTAAATTAGTGTAAAAATATTAATGTTTCAGATAAAACAATAGTTCAGTTCTTATTTTTAAAGTAAAGTATATTCAATGAATTTAACAAAACTAGATGCACACATGCAGTGATGGAAAATCTGCTACAATTTCCATTTGCTGCTACATCCTGCAACAAAAATGCTAAAACTCTCGATATTTGTGCCAAACTGCTACAAAAACACAATTTTGTTTGGTGCCATTTTGGCAAAGAATAAAGTCACCAAGAAATTAATAAATCACCAACAGTATAAGATCCAAATATGGAAATGCTACTGTTTTCTCGGCAATGAGATTTTATGGCAAACCTATTGCAAATTCTCCTGAATATAAAGTGGATAGGCAAGTGTGTCATCGATTTTGACCATTGTGTTTCACTTTTTACGTGGTGATCACTTGGATTCACTTTTGGATCACTTACGATTGGTTCCATTTATTTATTATTGTTGTTCAGTAGGAAATTGATTAAAACAATAACAACAAATCAATAGGGTTTGTAGCTGTCTAAAAATGTATGCAGGTGATCACTACCTGATATTCTAGGAGTGTCACTTGGGGAGGGTGGAAGGCAGTCCCCACCTACACACACACACACACACTTTCCTGAGTTACAGATTTAAAAATTGATAAATCATTAATGTATGATATTATTACCCTTTACATGGATAACACAATTGACAAATAATGGTCAACACAGAAAAGGCTCTGATGCGAGATTTTTGTGAGTTTTTCGTGGGGGAATTTATACTTTTTTTTTTTGCCACCCACGTTTACGTAGCTCAAACTAGAGATTTTTCTATATTTGGAGAAAAAGGGCCATCCTCATCCTGGATTCGAACCTGAGTCCCGGTGTCTTGACCTAGGATCTCCGTACATTAGGATGTAAGATATTATTACCTTCACAGGGATAAAACAATTGCCAAATAATGGTAAATACAGAAAAGCCTCCAGGACGAGATTTTTGTTAGTTTTTCATGGGGACATTTATTATACAACATTTTTTTTTACACCCACGTATATTTAGCTCAAACTAGAGCTTTTTTTATATTTGGAGAAAAAAAGGCGCCGTCCTCATCCTGGATTCGAACCAGGGTCCCCGCATTGAGCACGCGGTGTCTTGACCTACTAGACGAACGAGGACAAGAACAAATGCATTTTTCTCCGTATATTAGGGTGTATAACGTTATTACCCTTCACAGGGATAACACAATTGTCAAATAATGGTCAACACAGAAAAGCCTCCGGGGCGAGATTTTTGTGAGTTTTTCGTGGGGGAATTTATTATACAATAATTTTTGCTATCCATGTTTATGTAGCTCAAACTAGAGCTTTTTTTATATTTGGAGAAAAAGAGGCGCCATCCTCATCCTGGACTCGAACCAGGGTCCCCACGTTTAGCCTGCGGTGTCTTGACCTACTAGACAAACAAGGAGAAGAACAAACACATTTTCTACGTATATTAGGATGTAAGATATTATTACCCTTCACAGGGATAACACAATTGCCAAATAATGGTCAACACAGAAAAGCCTCCCGGGGCGAGGATTTTGTGAGTTTTTTCGTGAGGGAATTTATTATACAATAATTTTTTTTTTTTTAATTATTGTTGTAGTAGGTCAAGACACCGCGGACTAAATGTGGGCACTCTGGTTAGAATCCAGGATGAGGACGGCGCCTCTTTTTCTCCAAATATAAAAAAGCTCTAGTTTGAGCTACATAAATGTGGGTGGCAAAAATTATTGTATAATAAATTCCCCCACGATAAACTCACAAAAATCTCGCCCCGGAGGCTTTTCTGTGTTGACCATTATTTGGCAATTGTGTTATCCCTGTGAAGGGTAATAATATCTTACATCCTCATATCCGGAGAAAAATGCGTTTGTTCTTGTCCTAGTTTGTCTAGTAGGTCAAGACACCGCGGGGACCTTGGTTCGCATTCAGGATTAAGACGGCGCCTCTTTTTCTTTCATGTTAATCTCATTTTAATCAAAATAGGTGTCTTACCTTTCTATCTGCTGTCCCAAAAAAATGCTTTTCACTCTGCCTTCTACTTTAAAATGGGATTTTGCGCGACTTTTAAAAATTGATTTATGCATGACAAATCAGTTTTAAAAATGTGATGATAGTCCTCCTGCAGTACACAATAGTGATGGGCGATTGCGAAATGTTTTTAAAATCGAAATAATTAGAATCGAAACAAATCGAGTTAATGAGTTATTCGTCCTTGAACTTAAAAATCGAGATGTTCGACTCTGTTCAAGAATCGGCATTCGTTCTGTCACTGTCCGCCTGTCGTTGCTTCGAGTTATCTATTATTGTACATTTAGATTAACAAAAAATAAGCGTAAGTAATTTATCCTTACCGTGTCAAAGATATGATATAAGATATGGATGGTAAAACACTTGTCGTAAAAAAATATACATATTGCCATCCCTTGGCGCGCCATCTACAGGCATGTACTATAAATAATATACCTGCTCAAGGTTTATGAAAGTTTTTAAAATTAAGTATTCACTTGTGTACTTGAAAGAATAAAAAGAACATGAGCTATATAATTTTTTCCCGTCATGAAAAGGGCCGAGTTATAATACATATTGAAGTAGAATTTTTATTTCAGAAAATTGGATTAAAATTTATTTTGTGCGGCGCCATCAATGAATAATTAATTAAACTAGAATGTTTTTCCATGCACACGTAAAAGGTTTTTTTAACTTACTGTTACAAAAGTGCAACGCTAAAAAAAAGTTTTTAAACGCTGCGATTGTCATTTCAAAAGTCCATAGTTTCGAAAAAAATAATTCTACTGAGCTTTCAATAACGAACTAACAAATTGAAACTTGGTTCTATCACACATGGTGAGGCAATGCATCCAGTCCGGTTTAAAAACCATCGAGAAGTTTCGAGAAGACAATCGACTGATCGCGCATCTAGTACACAATTTCCCCTTAATTATCTTCAACTGTCATACATACGAATACTTTTTTTAACGGATGACAAACGTGAAAATTAAATTTAGAAGAAAATCATCTGTTTTATTCAAAGCCCACCCTGTCTTTCCTCAAATAGGGATAATATCCCCCTCCCCACCAACAACACAGAAAGTACGCTTTGTTACCATCTTAATTGTTCTCTCTTTTGTTGCGCATCGCCATTAAAAAATTCTGCTTTACGGTTAAAAGTGATGGATGATCAAATTTGTCAGAACTAGCCGGTACTTGGAAAACAAATCTTCAAAAATAAACGAATTTTGCTAATTTGGGGGTCCCCATTAAGATGCCACTGGATTTAGGAGCGGATACAGACTTTCATTTTGGGGGGGTCAAGGACAGAATTTGCCATGGTCTTGGAATAACACCCTTCATTTTTCATAAAAGTTGGAATTTTTTACAGTGAAAAAATAGTTTTGGGGGCTCATGACACCTGTGACTTCCCCTGTGTACGCGCTTGACTAGATTAGAGTGATGGCAACAATCGCAGGTTCTGCACGTGCGCAAATGTCCGCAACTGCAATAATTGTGTTATCTTATTCAAATGTTACAAGTTAAAAATTTAAATTTTAATATTAAAATTCTATATTTATAAAATGCTTATTTTATACCTATATAAAAATGCCAAACTGATCATTGTCATTCTCCAAAATGCGGAAAGGGAATATTTTGGGGCCCTGTTAGAAGTCGAATTTTCGTAGTGAAAATACTAACCAATAGATGGCGCTGGCATTCAAGACTTAATGGATAATTTGCCATCTACCGTTAAGTATTTTAAATAAAAGTACTCTACTATCATCGTCCGGCTTTTTTACTTTTCAAACGTAGCAGCAACCTTACAAATCGGAACTGTAGACAAGCTGGGGCTAGAGGGGACTAATCCCCAATGGAAAATAATTTTTTTTTTTTAAATAAATTATTTTAGAATCCTTTAATTTTTTGTTTTGTATTTTTGTATATTTTTGTAAAATTTTTTGTATATTTTGTAAATTTTTTTGTATATTTTTGTAAAATTTTTTGTACATTTTTGTAAAATTTTTTGTATATTTTTGTAAAAATTTTTGTATATTTTTGTAAATTTTTCATTGACATTAAAATATATTCAAAATACATTTCTACGATAGATCTTGTATACATCATGTATTTTGCAGAGGTTTGAGTCTTCATGTACTCTATAATAGTGATAAGGGAAATTAAAAATTTTAGTATACCTGTATAAGTTTTCAATGCAAAATTTTCGACAAGAAATTTATTCATTAATGTTAAATATATTAGTCTATTTATTTAGATATTTAGTATTATTAAATACATTAATAAAATAGTGTTTCATCTAAAGCAAAATAGAAGGGCGCAATGCCCTGCTGAACCATTAACACCTTCGACTTGTGCCCAAATGTCCTTCTCAGTCCTCGGATAATAACGCACCACCCTTCTCCGATGATAATTCAAATTCTCACGTTAGAATCCAAAACGCCTGATGAAGTTTGTTGATTTATAAAAATTTTGTACTTCATTATTTCATTTTCGTAATAACACTGATGGTTTTGGCAAAACGAGATTGCTGACGAATATTTGTAAACAAATCACTGTTGCCAGGTTTGCAGACTTTCAACCACGGACTACTGCGATAAACGTTAGCGGTTCCACCTATTTTTGAGGTCAAATTTTTGTTAAAATCAATTTGTTTGTCTTTAAGCACTAAATTAAGCATGTTTTACATCCCTATTTTATGAAGCTTACTTGTCATATAGTATAGGATAATGTTTAACTAAATTATAGTTATAATAATTTAATTATTATTTTGTATGAAGTTGGGATTTTTTAATCTTGCCATCTGGCAACACTGCCGTTAGATCGCAACTACGCGCAATTTCCTCTTGCCTTTCTGATATACCTAACTCGCGATTAAAAAAAAACTGCAATCGAAAACTAAGCAATTTAAAGAAAGCAACTATAGGAACTAAACAAATTAAGACGTTGTTTAAAGGAATTGGTAGAAGTAAAGCTGACGTAACCGCGGATGTTCGTCATGAGTATCTGTATATTATAACCCCCCAAATGGCCTTTTGTCAAGCCATGCGCTCTACCCTAATTTTTTTCTAGATGAAACACTAAATACAATACATCAAAACATTAACAAATTTTAAGCCCCTGTAGTTTTTCAACCCCCTTTAACTTTCAGAGTCCCCCCGTAACAAGCGCATAGCTACGGGCCTGCCTCATTGACCTGTGAATAATTGAAATAAGCATGATTGTAAAGAAGGAGCAGAACATGATCGCAAATAAGTAGTGAGTGTTCCATAAATTCGTAAACACTTCAAAAATTCCTAAAAATTGAAAAAATTGGTATATTTGAATGTGGTTTACGGTCAAATTATTCTCATAGAGGGGGATTTTTTTGGTAGAGAAAAAATACTGAGTTTGAATTTTGTCGATTGGGGGAGATTTACACCTTTGAATAGCAGAATTCTGTGGAACACTATATTTATTTGTATTCAGGCAAATGTTTAGAAGAGTATCACAGAACTATTTGTTCTGTGTGTCCGCCAGTATACGAAATTACACTTTGTAAGTGAGTGAGAAAACAAACTATTAACTGAAGCTTATATGTAGCTCATCCTGATAGATGCAGGAGATTTGTGGCGAATGGAGCCCTTTCACCACACGGTACACTCGAGACTTTACTGAACCGCATAGCCGTGATATGCTTCTAAACATTTATCCGAATGCAAATAAATGTAATTTTCCAAGGAATTCTTCAACTAAGGAACCCCCCTCCCCCTTTGGCGCAATATAGTCCAGATGCTCTTGCGCCATAAAAATCCAAACAAACAAACAAAAATCCCCTTTCATGAAAAATTTTTTACCGCAAACCTCATTCAGAGGACAGAAACAACGCTCTCTTTCTCCGTATAGAAGGGTGTAAGATATTATTACCCTTCTCAGGGATTACACAATTGCCAAATAATTGTCAACACCTAAAGCCTCCGGGGCGAGTTTTTGTGAGTTTTCGGGGTGGGGGGGAATTATTTTTACTCAATAATTTTCGACACCCACGTAGAAACAAGCTCAAACTAGAGCTGTTTTTGTTTAGGAGAAAAAGAGACGCCGTCCTCATCCAGGATGAAGACGGCAAAAGCCACTCCTGTTCGGTGGCATTTGTTACCCCGTACAGGGAGCAACAATGAATTTAAAAATATTGAAAAAAACAAAACAAAATGGAAATATAATCTAGGAAGTATAACAACCGTAAGAGTATTGTTTGAGGTTATGTTTAAAAATGATTTTAGTGAATTTAACTTAAAAATGTGATTTTGGCGATTAAAGTTATGGACTGTATAAATTTATGACGAAATTATCCTAAATACAAATAAAGGTTTATAAACTTAATTTTAGAACATACACACTATTAAAATATGTGGCCCAAAGCTTCGTCAAAATATGGAATTGATGGCATGAAAGTTAACAATCAAACTCAAAACAGTGTTGCCAGAATCAGTGTCCAAAATGTACCCAGCATTATAGTTTAGGTTACCCCAGCGGCTTAAGTAGCCCGGAGCTACGGTACCAATTTCTTTAATTTTTTGAAATGTTTATAAATTTATGGGACACAAGGTATAAGAATTGCATGAAAAAAAAAAATATTGTATGACATTAATGGAATTTATAATTATTCACAACAAATTAAGTGGTGCCATCTATTGACAAGATTCACAATGAAAAAAGTTGTAAATGTATTGTTTATGAAACGTCAGACCTTTTGTTCATCTGATATTAAATCCAAATTTTTAAAAGGTTATCTGATTTAGTATAAAATAATTTTAAGTTTTACTTCATTGAATTTTTTAAACTTCTCCATGATTTAAAAAAATTTTTAATTTTAAAACATTTTCTGTTTTTAAGAAAACATTTAGTTTCATTGAGTTACAAAATATTGTAAAGTTTCATTAATCCAAAATGTATCAATAAATGTGAAAAAATGATATTATATGCTAGTTTTTTAAACACTATTTTAGCTAGTAGTGCGTTATAACCTTTCATTGTATGCATATATTTCTAGTGTTTATTTCAGTATTGTATATATTTTTAATATAACATATTTTGTTTCGCTCGGGTTTTCTCAATGGATTACCGAGTGTATGTGAGAATTTTTAGTTTAACTTTTTGGTTTGGTGGGTGGGATAGTACATAAATACACTAGCATATACGGCCCAAACTATCACATGCAACCAAAACCTTATACGCATGCACGTGGACTTCGGAGTCTTGGAATCATCAACAATTTATGGGAGTGTAGTAGTGATAGATATTATTACCCTTCACAGGGATAACACAATTGCCAAATATTGGTCAACACACAAAGCCACCGGGGCGAGATTTTTGTGAGTTTTTCGTGGGGGATTTTTTATTACAAATAAATTTGACACCAACGTATTAGTAGCTCAATCTAGAGCTATTTTTGTTTAGGAGAAAAAGAGACGCCGTCCTCATCCCAGATTCGAACCAGGGTCCCCGCGTTGAGCCCGCGGTGTCTTGACCTACTAGACGAATGAGAACAAGAAAAAACGCTTTTTTCTCCGTATATTAAGTTGTAAGATATTATTACCCTTCACAGGGATAACACAATTGCCAAATATTGGTCAACACACAAAGCCACCGGGACGAGATTTTTGTGAGTTTTTCGTGGGGGGGATGTTTTATTACAAATAAATTTGACATCCACGTATTAGTACAACCAGGGTCCTCACGTTGAGCCCGCGGTGTCGTGACCTACTAGACGAACGAGGACAAGATCCATCCTGATTCGAATCCAGGATGAGGACGGCGTCTCTTTTTCTCCTAAACAAAAAATAGCTCTAGTTTGAGCTACTAATACGTGGGTGTCAAATTTATTTGTAATAAAAATCCCCCACGAAAAACTCAAAAATCTCATCCCGGTGGCTTTGTGTGTTGACCATTATTTGGCAATTGTGTTATCCCTGTGAAGGGTAATAATATCTTACATCCTAATATACGGAGAAAAATGCATTTGTTCTTGTCCTCATTCATCTAGTAGGTCAAGACACCGCGGGTTAAACGTGGGGACCCTAGTTAGAATCCGGGATGAGGACGGCGTCTCTTTTTCTCCTAAACAAAAATAGCTCTAGTTTGAGCTACTAATACGTGGGTGTCAAATTTATTTGTAATAAAAAATCCCCCACGAAAAACTCACAAAAATCTCGCCCCGGTGGCTTTGTGTGTTGACCAATATTTGGCAATTGTGTTATCCCTGTGAAAGATAATAATATCTTACAACTTAATATACGGAGAAAAAAGCATTTGTTCTTGTCCTCGTTCGTCTAGTAGATCAAGACACTGCGAGATCAACGCGGGGCCCTGGTTAGAATCCAAGATGAGGACGGCGTCCCTTTTTCTCCAAAACAAAATAGCTCTAGATTGAACTACTAATACATGGGTGCCAAATTTATTTGTAATAGTGTGTAGTATTTCCAAAAACAAAATGCACTAGGTTTTTTTTTCAAGGATGTTACATTTGTTAACGGAAACACCACTTTCATTAACTTTCGTTTAAGTAGTGTAGACGTATAACTTATGAATCGACATGATAATTTTTTTTTTGCAAAACAAAATAATTATTTCTCAAAATTATTGCGTTTACCGTGACAAAGTAACGTGACAACTTTATTGTCCATGCCAAATATGCATTTTTATAAGAAATTGCCCAATTGCCACGTTTTGTGAAGTTATAAATGAAAGTGTATAGAAAAATTGTATTTGGAAAACTGAAAATGATAATAAAATATTGGTATTGCATTGTTAAGATGCATATGAAGAATTTATTTCTCATTTAACATGGAAGTGATGCTGCTTACTATGGAAATCAATTTCATAAATGCCATCTGCTGGCCACTTTCTGGACTAATTATGAACAGAAACGGTAGTAAACATTGTGATTTATAAAAATGTTAATTCATTCTTCTCTTATAAATTTTTAAAATGTGAGCTTTCAAATGGGCCACTCTGTATCATTGGCGTACGCACAGGGGGTGATCGGGATCATAATCCCCCTATTGAGCTTTAAAATACATGTTACAATTATACATATATATACATTGGCGTACGTAGGGGGTGTTGATGGGGTTGTAACCCTCCATATGCAATGAAATTTTGTATCTGTAACTTAGGAATCCGTGAGTTGTAGCTCTGTAATCTCCACTGAGCCTATAACCCCCATTTACGAACTTTCTGCGTACGCCTATGATATATGTGTATATAAAATCTTAGCATTTTACATGAAATCTTAGCACGCCAATGCCCTGTATATATATAGTATATATATTTCTCAACTTGGCATTATTGGTAAGAATAAGAATGCAAATAGTACTTTTAGTAGCGAGTTAGTACGCATTTCGCTACCATGGTACTAATATCACTTGAATAGAAAATATTTGAAGTCTTAGTGCATGCGCAATGAATGCGCCATTTCCGTGGTGGACATTTCATGTCCACGCGCATGCGTATAAGGGTTTGCTTGCTGCGGGGGGGGGCTCTAGATGCTAGTCATAAATACGACAATAGGGAGGGCAATATTTGAAAATATAGTGTATGCTTGTAATATAACTACCATGATTAAGACAGTAATTTTTTTAACGGAATAAAAAATCCAAAATTCGCCGAACGTCCAGGAGGAAATCCCTAATTTCCCGGAATTTAAAAAAAAAACGCAAAAGAAGTGTAGCACTAACATTAAAAAAATCCCAGTTTCGAAGTGAAAATAAATATTATCTTACTAAATAAATGTTATGCACAGAAATGCCAATTTGTACGGATTTTAACTCCACCTTACTGTTTTACGGTCGACACAAAAAAATCTACGAAAAACCTCATTCAAGATCCTCACGTGCAATTTTCTACCGGCCCCTCAAAACTTCACATTTTTTGTGGTTTTTTGGTTAAAAAAACGCACCTCGAAAATGGTTCGTGCCTTCCATGTTAGAACGCAATGCTTCCGACTTGTCCCCTTGTTTCTCTGTTGTTTTTTTTATTTTGTCTTTGTGTGTGAAAATTGCTTTGAATTTGGATTAAAATAACGAACTGAAAGGCAGTCGTGTTTATGAAACATCTGAGAAAAAAATAAAAATCGGCAGACAAAATTTATTGGCAAGTGTATCGCGATATTTGTAGTAAGGAATGGCCGTTTTGCGAAGCATCAAAAGTATTTAAATTTTTATGTGGACCCGCAGTTTTACCACGTTTTGAATAAATTTTTATTCGCAGCATTTTATTAAACATTCAGAAAAATTTCCTCACTATACTTTAAAAAGTAGCGCGCGATTTTAATAATAATAATAATAAATTTTTATTCAACCCGATATACAATATTTCGTGATACATAGCTTGAGCAGTATAAAAATTATAGAAATGTAAGAGAAGATCTATATTAAATTATTTTAAGTTTTGAGGTTAGAAATGGAAGAGAATATAAAGCCGAAGCTTGTTACGAGATTCTCCTCCAGAATGCGGTGATGTTGACAAGAAAAAATGTAGATTTTCATATTTCTGAATTATGCTTATTTTAAAGAGTTCAGTTGTTGTATATCTTTGGCAGAAGGACGTGAAAACCATTGTAATAACTTAAGAACAGACTGAGCGTCGTTTTTACAAATTAATGAGCAAGAAGTATTATTGTTATTTGGGATTTTTCATGGGCCTCATTTGAGAAAATTGCGGCACACATCTGGATAAAGCTTACGAAATTATGTTTATCAAGATTCAAGACAGAAGTGTATCTGAGAGTCAGCATAAAAATAATAATATATAATAATAATATATAATAAAATAATAATAAATAATCAGAAATTTTGATTCAAAAAATGTTAAAACGTAATTCCTAGGAAATTAACTCCCCAAATACAATGAGCAGCGATTCGTTCTTGTTTTCTGAGGAAGAGGGGGGTCAAAACATCTGGCCGCAGAATGCACAGCTGGCACCTGTTGACATCCGTTTACGGACGGATGAAAAACTGAGAAAAATTGACTGAAAACTGAGAAAAAAAAACAGAAAAAAACTTAGAGAAAAGTAAGCTGTCAATTATCCGTCATAAGGGGTGGCACAACTATAGCGAGTAATCGAATTCGTGGAAAACCTGATAATCGAAAAATAATAGCCGAAACTCTAGGCAAACGTTAAAATTTAAAAACAAATTCTTTTTATTACTACATATGCGTATCTGTATGTCTTGATAATACATACATAGACAATACAGATACATATCTGTATTGTCTGGTGGCACAACTATCGCTGGTAATCTAATTCGTGGATAATCTGATAATCGCAAAAAATAGCAGAAATACTAAGTAAATGTTAAAATAAAAAAAACACTGCTTTCTATTTCACTGAAGTGCCAGAAAAACCGGTACAGGCGTGCGTATGCAAATAACGGAGCTTTGCAACCAATCAGCGTAACGCGATGCGGTCGGCAGCGCCTATATAAGACAAGAGATGTCTGGCAAAGCTGTTAGATCGGTTCTTGCCGCTACAATGGCAGGTTATCAAGATTTAAGTGATTTTGAACGTGGCGTTATAGTCGGCACAAGAGAGATGGGACATAGCATCTCCGAGATAGCGACAAAATTTGGATTTTCGCGTACGACCATTTCACGGGTATACCGTGAATATCAGGAATCCGGTAAAACATCAAATCTCCGACAGCGGTGCGGCCGGAAAAAGACCTTGAAAGAACGGGACATTCGACGACTGACGAGAATCGTTAAACGAGATAGACGTGCAACACTTCCTCAAATTGCCGCGGATTTCAATGCTGGGGCATCAACAAGTGTCAGCGTGCGAACTGTTCAACGAACCATCATTGATATGGGCTTTCGGAGCCGAAGGCCCACTCGTGTACCATTGTTGACTGCACGGCACAAAGCTTTACGCCTCGTCTGGGTCCGCCAACACCGCCATTGGACTGTTGATGACTGGAAACACGTTGCCTGGTCTGACGAGTCTCGTTTCCAATTGCATCAGGCGGATGGACGTGTACGGGTATGGAGACAACCTCATGAATCCATGGACCCTACATGTCAACAGGGGACTGTTCAAGCTGGTGGAGCTTCTGTGATGGTATGGGGCGTGTGCAGTTGGCGTGATATGGGACCCCTGATACGTCTAGAGACAACGCTGTCAGGTGACAGGTACGTAAGCATCATGTCCGATC
>QLNU02015360.1:872019-895361 GCA_006491805.2 Dysdera silvatica | reverse complement strand
CCTATTTTTGCTGCCATTTTTTCAAGATGGCGGCATTTTGCTGTGCACTAATTGCAGTAAACTTTGGATATGTTATTCTGTACATTTTTTTGCATATGGTGAAAAAATCATTTCTATTGCAATTTGCTTGGGGTTGGGCTTATTTTTTCATTATATTTCCAGGACTAGAAGAAACTAATCAAAGTACTTAAAATAAACTTATTGTATCATTTAGTAAATGAAACATAAATATATTTTTTATTACAATAATTCAGTATAAAACTAACACTTTTTTTTTTTACATTAATTCAAGATAGTTTGAGTAACATCCACAACGAACTGGTTATAACTAGTTGTATTCATACCATGGTTGGCTTTCTGCCGGCAGAAACTAGTTTTTGCCATGCCAATGGTAGAAATGAGGTATAACCAGTTTTAACCAGCAGAAACTAATAAAAGTATTGAAAACAGTATTGTATTATTTAGTAAATGAAAGATTACAAATATATATGTTTATTACAATAATTTAATATATTATAAAGCTTTATATTAATAATTTTAATAATTAAAATATTTTAAAATAATTAAAAAATACTCAGAGTACATCAAAGATTTGTTACAAAAACCATCTTTTGAAGGCCATATTATTTAACTTACTTGGTCTATTTCATCTTATTTATCTTCTCTACCTCATTAGACCTTTGGCTATAAAATAAAAAGCAACAACATTGACAGACTGGCAGTAAGAAAAAGTCTTAGATGTTTATGACCAATTGGACAAGCTGTATTACAGCCAATGAACCACACTCTTTTTTTTAAATCTATCGAAAAGCATGTGGGTTAGAAATATTTCAGAAATTGTTACAGGAATATTACACACTGTAAAGCCACAAATACCCAGCAGTATAAGGTGGTGAAAAGCCACGTAGATTTCTTGGAATTATTCATAAAGAAACACCCATGTTACTCGAAGATCATGAAAATGATATGGATGATAAAGGAACTTTCCAGGTCATAAACAATCAGATGATTAATAAAGATGTAAAAAGACTTAAAACCCATTGCTGTCATCCTGTACAAGATCTGAAAAGATAACTTTTCTATTGCAGATTCTTGTCAAATTTTGTTGACACTAATGGATGATGATAATCTCATAGAAATGAGTCAAAATGAAAATGAGTAAAAATGGGTAAAAAGTGGACAACAGGCAATAACTCAACATCATATATATGCCAGTTTATATACTTCATCCAAAGTACATGTGATCTAAATTGTCACAGGAGCAGGAAGAAAACACTATGAAATTCCTTAATGTCATTAACCCAAATTTTATGCTTTACGTTATAGCTTTTTGAGCAAAACCATCTCCTTTTCCTGAAACATACTACTCCAATAAAATCTTAGAAAATGTCCCAGTTCCTATATGGTGGTCTAGTTTAAAGGAAACAACTATAAATGAAGATTTTGTAACTTTTGTTCACTCAGTGATAATATTGCCTGCAGTACTGGTGGGCTTGGAAGAATATTTTTCTTAAGCTATTGGTCTATTCCTAATAAATTAAGAAATTGTTTGAATTAGGAAATAGCATGAAAATGGATCTTTTGCTATAGACTGCTTCATTGAAAAGATCAGCCTGAACTTAAATGCTAGTGAATTTGCTATGATGTAACCTTTTTATAAATACTATACACGTTTTAATTAAATCTATTTTATTTTAAAATGCAGCCCTTTTTTGTAATTTAGGGTATTTTTATATGCTTTTAATGCACAAAATAATTATTTTCTGGGTTTCTGTCAGTTATTGCCACTTCTGTGGCAGAAACAAGTTATTGCCATGCCAGTTTTAACTGGTTATAACCAGTGGTTTTAACCGCCTGGCCAGAAACTTGCCAACCCTGATTCATACTGATATGGAATGTATCTTTATGTAAATACAGGGTATGAGGAAATCACCACAAATTGCTATGCTGATTTAGCTAAGGCAGAAATAACAGAAGTAGAAAAGGATTACAAATGCAAAGTGAAAGCTCTTGTAACAGGTAATGAGAATAAAATAAAATTAATAAAATTAATGAGATAAAGGATTCATGAAGAGAATCCATCAGTTACAACTTATGGGTGTTCAGCTGACACTTTTCTCTTGGACAATATATAATACAAAAGTCTATGGTGAAACATGCGGTATCTGTTTAAAAATATTTCAGAAAATATTACAGACATGTTGCTTGGCTGAAGGAATACCTGAACACTGTGCAATTACCTTGAAATAGAAGGTGGAATAGTCAGGTAGATTGCTTGGAATCATTAATAAAGAATGAAAGATATTATTTGCTGATCGTGAAAACGATATGGCTGATAAAGGAGTCATTCAAGTCATAAATAATCAGATGAATAATACAAACGGATAAAAACTTGCTGCAAATGTCGAAATTCACTGTTGTTGCCCTGTACAAGATTCAAAAAGGTGAGTATTCTAATGCAAATGATTGTAAAATTTGGTTGATCTTAATGGATAATGATAATCCCATAGAAATAAAATAAAAAGTAGATTTAATCAGGCAATAACTCTACAGTACATGCTAGCTTATATACTTCATCCAATGGGATTTAAATTGTCACATGAGCAGAAAGGAAATGCTAAGAAATTCTTTAATGCCAATAACCCAAATTTTGTGCCATACATCATCACTTTTCAAGCAAAACCAGCTCCGTTTCCTGAAACATATTACTCCAATGAAATTTTAGAAAATGTCCCAGTTTTTATGTAGTGGTTTAGTTTGTAAAGAAAACAATTATAAATGAAGTTTTTGTTAACTTTTGCTTATACAATAATGATATTGTCTGCAAGTTCTGTTGGGCTTGGAAGAATATTTCTTTCAAGTTTTTGTTTATTTACGATAAATTAAGAAAGATTCATTCCATAAATTGTTACCCAAAGTGGTTGCGGTCATATTTTAGAAAAAAATAATATTTTTACCACTGAATAACCCTTATATGTAATCTTTAGAAACACATTTATTTAATCTTCATAGGTTGCCATATTGGAGAAAAAATCAAAATGGCCACCCACGACAAGCAAAAGTGGGTCCCATAGGCATGTTTGCTTTTTATAATATCTTCCAAATGGTTAAAAATACTAGTTACAAATAAAAACAATTAACTTTAGCATAGTCCGGGCTATAAAATGAAATATCAATATTGCGTTTGTTTTTCTATTTAGTACAGGAAAATTTGACATAAGTTTTCAGCATAAAACCGAATATTTCACCATCTTTAAGATTTTTTAACTAATAAAGTAATTAAACTCACAAAATAAAATTCAGCAATTAAGTAAAGTACATCTAGTTAAATAATATAAAAATATTAAACTCGATACTAACACCTGTTTTCATAATAAAAAAATGGTTTCAGAACTACATTTTACGAATTTCGGCCATATTTGGGGTACACTGTACATAAAAAGGGTCAAATTGAAAAAATTTGAAAATTTTACAGAATGTACTCCTAGTACAGGTGTTACGGAGATATAAGTTCCCCTTTTGTGTTTTGGCTTCGTATAACTGCTGTAGAGCGTTAAAAATCATTAAAAAAATGGACAATCATAATAAGTTGTTTGGGGTGTTTTTACTATTATTCATATCCTTATTTATTAAATTTTAGGCATTTTCAACTGAAATAATATAATTCATAGGTGTATAGAAAGTAGCAATATCAGATATTGGTAAAAATATTCCGAATTATATTTTTTCATTCAAAATTAATAATTTATGATAAAATTATTTTATTTTTAATAATTTCCACAGAAATTAAAATTAAATTGTGTAAAGTAGACTATATCAGAATACACCACATCATAACCCAAACCAAACAAAGATACAATAAAATCTATGGTGAATCAGTGATTAAACAGTGAGCCTGTAATGAAGGATGAATTCTGTAATGATTCACAAGTACAAGCATGATTTTTCTACTGCAGTACTTGTATGATTTCTCTACTGAAGCACTTGTATGATTATTTCTCTACTGAAGCACTTGTATGATTTCTCTACTGAAGCACTTGTATGATTTCTCTACTGAAGCACTTGTATGATTTCTCTTCTGAAGTACTTGTATGACTTCTCTACCCTACTTCCTTGTAAATCAGTGTCCAACAGAGCCAGTGAAGTGAGGAGGTCTAAATTGTAATCTAGGTGGTGTTAAGCATTTTAATAAGCTATTATATGTAATTTTTAATATCTTTCTAAGAAATGGAATGTAGTAGTAGTAGTAGTACTGTGAGTTGTAGTGTTGGAAGAGGTTTGGGTGAAGACTAATAACTTGTGCTTTAGTAAATTTATAGAAGTGAAATGTTTTTCCTCTTACAGTGAACAGGAATAATTTCTTCTTAATATAAGGACAAAGCTATTACGTCTATTTGTACTTATCATGAAAAGAAGTATTTGTCAAAATATAATTTTCTGTTTGAGAAAAAATGCAGTGACCCTTTTCAGTGCCATAAAAAATGGGTGTGTACTACTTTGAGAGAAATAACTGCAGAATTATATGAGCAGTTTAAAGACCATGAAATTCAAATAATTCCTGGTAAATCATTATGCTCTAACTGCTGAAAGAAAGTGCTCAACTTGAAAAGTTTTACAGGAAGTAAAGAGTCTGAATATATTCCTCCAGCAGAAGATTAAGAGTCTGTAAATATGGAATGTACTTCTTTAGGCATTTCTCCTGTAAATAAAATTAAGCGCTTAAGTGTAAGAAAAAGAAAGGAAGCTGTAAATGTTAAAGTAAATAAAATAAAAACTAAAGTGAGAAGAAGCTTAGAACTAGGTCTTTCCTTAAGGGATGATTCTGTTCATAAGCAGGAAGATGAAAATTTTATTTTAATAAATAACCTGAAAGACAGAATAAAGGATGCAACTACAAAGCAAGAAAAAATTAATATACTAAGTTTATTACCCAAATCCTGGCCTAAACAAAAGATCATTGCTGAATTCAAATGTTTGATCATTTAGTTAAAAGTACTAGAAAACTAGTGAAAAAGTATGGTATTCTTCCTGCAGGTCAAGAGAGTAAAAATAGAAGGCCTCTTTATAACAAAGTACTATTGAAATTATCAAAAATTATTATGAAAATGATGACAGTCGAATGTGCCCTAGAAAAAAAGATTATCTATCTATTAGGAATGAAAATGGAATAAAGGAAATTAAACAAAACGACTAATTTTATTCAATTTGAAAGTGTATGAAATGTTCAAAATCGCTTATTCCAACATAAAAATTGGATTTTCGAAGTTCACAACGTTTAGGCCTGAAATGGTGCATTCTAGAAGGTGCTTCAGGAACATATTCTGTGTGTGTTGCATAATACATCAGAATGTTAAGCTGATGGTCCATGCTCTAAATCAAAAGTTAGACTATAAAGAAATACTTAAAATGATGGTATGTGATTTAACACAAGAAGCATGCATGTTGTGAGACTGGGACTCATGTCCAGGTTCCTCGGCAGTTTTAAATTTTCTTGATGAAAAAGAAGAGTATGACCTAATTAATGAAGTGAAATATAAACAATGGATTTCAACTGATAAATGTGATTTGTTAACCCTTTGTGAGCAATTTTCAGACTTCAAAATAAAACTTACAGAAAAATTAGAAATTTTGAAGAAACATCATTTCATTGTGAAGTCTCAGTCTGAATTTTTCAAATGTTTAAAATCAAAACTATTACCAACAGAAGTAATTGTGATAGGGAATTTTTCAGAAAATTATTCTATGGTAGTGCAGGATGAAGTTCAGTTATTTCACTGGGTGAATCGTCAAATAACCCTCCATCCATTTGTTGTGTATTTAAAAAATGAGAATGTAATAGATTCTTACAGTGTTTGTGTAATCAGTGATCATTTAGAACATAATACTACACCATTTTACTATTTCCAAAATGAAATTGTTTCTGAATTACAAAAAAAAATGCTCTTGTATTACTAAAATATATTACTTTTCAGACGGGCGTGCTGGACAATATAAAAATTTTATAAATTTATGCTACCACGAAGATTTTGGAATACTTGCCGAGTCTGAACTTTTTTGCTACTGCTCATGGAAAAGGGCCATGTGGCGGCATTGGAGGCACTGTTAAACATTTAGTCAAAAAATCAAGTCTCCAAAACTCATTTGAAAATAAAATTTTAACAGCTGAAGACATGCATAAACTGTGATAGAAATATTTGTTGGAATAACATTCAAATTTGTGTCTACTACAGATATACTTCAAATTCAGAATTTTTTTTAGATAGATACAATAAATCTCTTATAATTACACACACAAGGCAATATCATTGTTTTATCCCAAACAATAAATTTACATTAAAAGTGGGCATTATTTCTGGATCAGCAAAATTTACAGAAGAATATATTCAAAACATTGCTATTTCATAAAATGGTGTAAAAATACAGGAATTTGTCTGTTGTATTTATGACAATAAATGGTGGTTGGGTGTAGTTGAAGATGTATCCATTAAGACAAAGGATATTTTTGTTTATTTCTTTCATCCGAGTGGACCAAACACTTCTTTTAAGATGTTAAGAGATGACAAAATTTGGGTGAAAGCAGAAAATTTACTGAGTAAAATTTCACCACTTGAACTTAGTACAGAAACAGGACAGACTCACAACATTAGTTGTGACCTGAACACAAAATTATCATTGCTACTACAGGAAAACCAATAACTAAGATATCACTAAACTTGATTACTTTGAGATTTTTCTTAAATATGTCAATATTGATATATACAGGTAATTATAAATATATAAAAGTTAATATAAATATAAAGTTCAACTTTCAAAAGTTGAAAAGAACCACCTTCACTCAGAATGACCTGAAATTGGATTAAATATACTCAAAGAAGGGGGGAAATGGTATGGCATAAGAAAAAAAAAGTCAAAAATTTTAGCACTAGATGGAACTTTAAGCATCGTAATATGCAAAATAAAAGACATGTCATGCGCACGACACATTGCATTTGTTATAAAAACATGGGGTACATGGCGTTTTCCTCATATAGCGTCTGAGAAGCTTGTCATGACTCTCTCAATGAAGGATCGCGCTCTGCTTGTGAAGCTCTTTTATAAGAACGGTGACAGTGCGCCAGTAGCTCTAACGAAGTTCAGGACAGTAAAGGGTATGAAAAAAGGTTGTGGTCCGATGTCTGCCAAGAGTCTGGGAGAAAATGATTAAGAAATTCAAAGAGACAGGTTCTTTTGAAGTGAAATCTGGCAGAGGGAGAACACCAATTGCTTCAATGTCAGTAGAAGATGTGCTCACAGCATTCCAGGAAAAGACGAGCAGCGGTGTGCGAACGTGCAGTGCACGGGGAATTGCTTGAACTTTGGACATATCTGTGAGCATGATGCATAAAATTGTACGAAACATCCTGTATTGCTATCCATACAAAATTACCCATGTTCAGGAGTTGCTTCTTGCTGACCTGCCAGTAAGACACACTTTTGCTCTAGAATTTCTTGCTCGCATGGAATTGGACAATGAATGGCCATGGAACATTTCGTGGATCGACGAAGCCCATTTCCATCTCCAAGGACATGTCAATACTCAGAATTGCAGAATATGGGCAATGGAAAACCTGTTCTAACATGAACCAATACCTCTTCATTCTGCAAAGGTAACTGTGTGGTGCGGGTTGACACCATTGTTTATCGTAGGGCCATTTTTTTTCGAGGAGATGGGTCGTGCGGGTCCTGTTACCTGTACCGTCAATGGTAAACGCTATGAGAGTCTTTTGCGCAACTACATCATTCCAACACTTCAACAGCGTGCATGTGTGGGTAGCATTTCTATGCAAGATGGTGCTCCTCCGCACATTGCAAAGCCAGTGAAGCAGCTGCTGAAGAGGCATTTTGAAAATGATAGAATTATCAGCCATCATTTTCCAACAGCCTGGACGTCAAGATCACCTGATCTTAATCCTTGTGACTTCTGGATGTGGGGTTACCTAAAAAGTGTTGTGTTCAGTAGTCCGATTGAAAAATTAGCTGAATTGAAGGCACGCATTGCGCAACACATTCACAACATGACCCTTGAGACAGTCCGATCTGTTGTGGAACATGCTGTTTATCGGTTTCAACTTGTGGGAGAAAACGGTGGACAGCATATTGAACATGTCTCGTGCAAGTCTGCCGATAATTAAAAACCGATTTCTTTGTTGCTTTTTATGTGGTTTTTGGCTTCCGGACAATTAAAAACCGATTTTTCCCATCCGATGTGGTACGACCTTGTCGCGGTGGATGGGCTTTCCACTAACAGTGCCACAACTGTTGAATGACTTGGAAGTCATTTTTTTCAGTAAAGAAAACGATACAGTCATGCATGTTGAACAGTACAGTTGGTTTAATGTAACTCACACCATAGCCGTAGATTTCAAGTATCCAAAATGTCACAATTTAAAATAACCTATTTACTTCTTTATGCTTTAAAGCATCATCTATTGCCAAATTTTGAACTACTTTTTCTTATACCATACCATTTTCCCTCCTCCTTCCGAAAGACATATCCCGCTCAAATTTCAGGTCATTCTGAGCAGTGGTTCTTTTTTTACAGCTTTTTGAAAGTTGAACTTTAATTATAATCACCCTGTATATTCAAAACATGAATGAATTTTTGTAAAAAATAAAATTGCCTTACTTAGATAAAGTATAAACAACGATCTTTGTTGTGAAAGTTCAACGTATTACATATTTTTTTAATATTTAATAAAATTTATACCAATCAAAAACACAGTAAGGGACTTGCATCACATTAACACCTTTACTAGAAATACATTTTATGAAATTTTCAAATTTTTCCCCTATTCTCGTTTTTATATATTGTGTGTGTGTCAAATATGACAGAACTTCATATAACATAGTTCTTAAACAATGTTTTTATGATGAAGGCAGGTGTTAATATTATTATATTGTACTTAGGGCATGCAGCCCCACATGGATAAATAACGATATTGCAAAGCAGGCATGAGCTAGAAATGATAGCAAATATAACTAAACGCGCATCGCTAGCTAGCTAACTGCAAGTAGCCAAACCAGTTCCCACAAGTCACTCTCCTTAAGAGAAAACCAGTTCCCCGAGAACTTGCGAGATTTTTGGCATGCAACGGGAAAAGAGAGGAGACCAATAACTTAACGCAGCTGTCACACGTGCGCCTGAGAGAACAGGCCTAAGAGATACCGTTCGAGGTAAAGTCTGCCGATGACCAACCCAGTTTCGTCCATAATAAGAGATCGAGCTTGTGTACAATGCTTGACTAATTTCTATGTTTTAATCAGCAATAAAATCTTGTTAAGTTTTAATAATGTGTGCTGTCCCTGCTTTCATGATGGAGTCCGTGGATGTAGCGGCCTACACAGTATCTGAGCTAGTAGCTTCGTCATCTCAGTGGTAACTAACCAAAAATACCACAATGCTGAATACTTACAATGTTAATATAATAATAATAATAATAATATTGTAGCATATCCTGATATAGTTCACTTTACACAATTGTAATTTTAATTTCTATGGAAATTATTAAAAATAAAGTAAAATAATTTTATCATAAATTATTAATTTTCAATGAAAAAAAATAATTCAGAATATTTTTACCAATATCTGATATTGCTACTTTCTATACACTTATGAATTACATTATTTCAGTTGAAAATGCCTAAAATTTAATAAATAAGGATATGAATAATAGTAAAAACACCCCAAACAACTTATTATGATTGTCCATATTTTTATGATTTTTAACGGTCTACAGCAGCTATACAAAGCCAAAACACAAAAGGGAAACTTATACCATGGTAACATCTGTACTAGGAGTACACTCTGTAAAATTTTCAAATTTTTTCCAAATGACCCTTTTTATGTACCGTGTGTCAAATATAGCCGAAATTCGTAAAATGCAGTTCTTAGTTCATTTTATTATAATGAAAATGAGTGTTATGATTGAGTTTAATATTTTTATGTTATTTAACTAGATGCACTTTATTTAATTGTAGAATTTAATTTTGTGCATATAATTACTTTATTAGTAAAAAAATCTTAAAGTTGGTGAAATATTTGGTTTTATGCTGAAAAGTTATGACAAATTTTCCTGTACTAAATAAAAAACAAATGCCATATTGATATTTCATTTTATAGCTCAGACTATGCTAAAGTTAATGGTTTTTATTTGAAACTAGTATCTTTAACCGTTTGGAAAATATTATAAAAAGTGAACATGCCTGTGGGACTCACTTATGCTTGTCATGGGTGGCCATTGTGATTTTTTTTCCAATATGGTAGCCTATGAAGATTAAATAAATGCAATTCTGAAGACTACATATAAGGGTTATTCAGTGGTAAAAATATAGCCATAACCACTTTGGGTGACAATTGATGGAATGACCCAAAATTGAGTTAGGAAACAGAAGCAAAACTGACTTTTTTTATAGACTACTTCACGCAAAAGATGAGTTAGAACCGGAATGCTGGTAAATTTGCTATGATGCAACTTTTACATAAATAGTGTGAACATTGTAACTAAACCTATTTTACTTTAAAATGCATTCTTTCAATCAAAATCTTTAGCTATTTGTGGAATTTTGATAAGTTTTTAAAATATAAATTAGTCATTTTCTATGTTTCTGCCAGTTATTGCCACTTTTAAAGCATAAACTTGCCAACCCTGATTTTTATATAACCTAAGTAACTGGAGATGTGCAAAATTATACAACAAAATAAAGGAAGGCCCCTTTGACTTCATTGCAATTAGTTCCATTATAATGTAAATATATACATTTTATGTCATTAAAATTACAAAACATTTATGTATACATTCTGTGGCACTACTGCATGAGACTAACCCCCGTAAATCTAGTCGGTGCTTCCAAAAACTGGCAATCGGCACAAGGTGACTAGCCGCCATGTTGTTTACGCCGGGTTTTTTTTTTATTTTCATCCTCTTCTTTCCTTTTTTTTCCCCTTCTTAAATTCACACATTTTACCTTGAATACGTATCCCCCCCCAAAAAAAAGCAGCTCAGACATTTTCACTAAAACACATCAGACGAGAAAGCAACGTGAAGCATTCACTAAATGGCAGCTCAAACCAGTTACTACTCCATTATACGCATGATATGTGACACCAGACTTTGTTCCAGTAATACTGAAACAATATAAATTAGCTAGATCTGTTAAAAAAAAAGCTAGATTTTCTAAAACATTCGGTAGATCTACTAAAATACCTTTTCTAAATTATGTCCTGTAAGATACCACTTCTACAATACCTCTCCTAAAATACAACTTCTAAAGTACCTCTTCTAAAATACCTTCTCAACAATACCTTTCCAAAAATTAGTCCTCTATAATACCATCTCTAAAATACCTTTTTTAAAATACTCCCTCTACAATACCTCCAAAAAAAAAAAGCTCCTCTAAAATACATTTCCTAAAAATCCTCCTCTATAATACTTTTTCTAAAATACTATCTCCAAAATACCTCTTCTAAAATATCTTCTCTGAGCTATTTTCTCTTCTGGTCAGATGTTAGTTTTCTAGCCAAGTACATATTAATGTGGGGAAACACTGATACCAATTTTGGCGAAGTCCACACACATGCGCAGGAGGATTGCTTTCCGGCCGATCTGCTTTCCCGCTACGGGCTAGTAACTCTGTTGCGTTACAAATCCATCTAGTGCAATTTTTAGCGGTTTCTAGCCTGAAGTGATTTACGTCAAAAATTCATCTAGTGCAATTTTTAGTGATTTCTAGTGAAAAGTGAGGCAAGTGGGTGATGTCTCGTGCAGTGAACCCCATTCTGTCTATATCTATGATTTAAATAGACTGGCATACAGCATTTCTAAAGTCAAAAAGTATAGGACTCCAATATTAGAAAGACAACAAAATGTTAATTGCATACTTGATTACAATAATTTTTGACAAAGTTTTATATCAGTGGTTCCCAACCTGGGGGTCCTGACTCTCAAGGCAGTCATGAATTTATTTCTTGGGGGTCATCGCAACTATTTTTAATTGCAATTATTTTTATAGGGGATTGCATACCAAATGTTTCCAAGGCTTTTATATTTCAACATGGCTACATTGCAATATTCTACTAATCGTTGTTAACTTTATATCTATAATATACATTAATATATGTTTCTAATATACAGGGTGCATCATAGATTCGTTCAAACTTCAAAAATTCATAATAAAAATAGTAATGCTCAGAAAAAATTGAGGTTTGCGTGAATATGATCAGAGCGACATTGGATTTTTTTCCCATGTATAAAAAAAAGATTCCAAAAGTAACTGAAAGAGGGTGCTTATGCGTCATATTGAGATGTTTTATGCAAATCAGACGAACACAAACAGACAATGAAACAGATCACAATAACATGACACTGTGCATTTACTATATTAAAGTAAAAGATGTGCAACATGACCACCACCACAAGGTATTAGGCAAGTGAGGCATAACACTATGCCTATTACAACTGAGTGTAGCATGTCGGCATTAATGCCACCGACGGTCCAGCGAATGGCATCTTTCAGTTCTACCAAAGTGGCTGGGGAGCCCCAGTACACATGAGACTTTAAATATCCCCACAACCAAAAATCTGCCGGGGTCAAGTCCGGTGATCGTGAGGGCAACTTAAACTTACAACCTCGACTTATCACTTGGTCTTCAGCGAACGTTTCGAACAGGAACGTTTTGATTGCACGTGCGAAGTGGGGCGGGGCACCATCCTGCATGAAGGTGACGACAGGTAACGCATGTCTTTCCTGCAATGCAGGCACAACGTGGTCACGCAAAAGCGTAACATACCGTTCTGCAGTGACTGTACAGATTTTCCAGCCAGATACAAGGCAACGCTCTTGAAAAAAGAAAGGGCTCAAAATGAAAGACGCGGTGAAACCACACCAACCAGTCACATGAGGAGAATGCAGTGGCTTAGTGAGGTACTCATTAGGGTTTGACGTCGCCCAAATATAACTGTTTTGCGTATTGACATCACCATGCAGTGAAAAGTGGGCTTCATCCGTCCACATGACATTCAACAACCATTGTGGGTCACGTTCCATTTATGCAAGCGCCCATGTAGCAAATTTTTGTCTTTCATCTCTATCTGCTGATAATAACTGGTGAAGTGCCTGTATTTTGTACGGATACAGATTCAAGATTCTGTGCAGAATACGTCGAATCGACGATCCCGGAATCCTCATTATTCTCCCAGCTTCACAAGCACCGCTACTCCACATTGATGTCTCGGCTGCCAATTCTTCTATGACACTTTGTACAACATGGACGCGGTCTGCCACTTCATGGATGATCCTTCAAACTCCCCGTTTCCTCAAAACGTCATGCTAAATTCAGTATCCCATTCAATGAAATGGGGCTTTTTGCACCTTCAGTCCTTTCTCCGTGCGAAACTTTCGCAATGCAACAGCTGTGGATTCACCATTCTTGTAGAAAAGTTTAACCACCAATGCTCGATCTGGTCTAGCTTGCTGGCCGCATCGAATGATGAATCCATTTCCGGCCAGGTGTTGTATTGCTAGCCTGATTTGCATAAAACGTCTCGGTATAACGTATGAGCTTCCTCTTTCGGCTACTTTTAGAATCATTTTTTTTATACTTGGAAAAAAATCTAATGTCCCTCTGATCATATTTGCACAAACCGAATTTTTTTTCCGAACATTACTTCTTTTACTATAAATTTTTGACGTTTGCATGAATTTATGACTCACCCTGTATATTAATATAATCAATACATTATTTTATATTTAATGTGTTTTCTTTACTCTGTTAAAAATGCTTTTATTGTGCCAATGAGGTGGCGGAGGGCAGTGGGGGTCACAGACAATTTAGTTACTATAAAAGGAAATTGCGGATTACCTGGTTACTATAAAAGGGGGTCATAACTTGAAGAAGGTTGGGAAACACTGTTTTATATGAACAAAATTAGTGTTTACTCACAAGCAGACTTGATAGTATGTGCAGCAAGAAGTTTCAAAGGATGTACTTCAAATATTACTGAATGAAATAGCAACTCTCGAGCATTTGGACGTTCTGAGGGGAATTTTTTAAGGCAACTTCTTATAAAATCCTAGCAGAAAATATTATTTCACAAAACATAAAAATATCTAGAAAACTGTTTACCTCAATCATCTCATAACATTTACATTAAACTTTAAAAATCCATATTTGGGGAGGCATATTTTTGAATATGAGAAATACATCAAACTATTTAGAATATTTTTAAAATAACTTCAGTTATCACGTTAAAACCTTAATATTTTTATTAGGAAACATATATAAAATCACATACGAATTACAGCCTTATTTTCATTACAAATAGTAACAGAAGCAAGTGTTAAGGATGGTTATTCTTAAAATATTCTTTTTTTCCCGTATTCTCTATTTCAAATAACTACAGTAAAAATTTTGCATTTATGTTCAAACCAGGGTTCAATAAATTGTTGCAAACCGTACTTGACAGACAAGAATGGTACTCACCTGACTAAATAAGAAAACCTAGCAGGAAAAAAAATTCCTATTCACCAACAGCAGAAATCCAGTTGACAATGGCGATTGGATTTTTGCTGTCGAATTACCAATTGGCCAGATTGGTTAAGCCCTGTTTATAACACTATCAGAACAAACTTAAAGTTAAATTTAGCTTCCTATATTATGTTTCCCCTAACCTTCTGTAAAGGATTTTCCAGAGATTCTATTGTTCTATTAATTACATCATCAGTTATCTGACTTCCAGAATCACCATTCCCTGAAATTTCTAATGCAGCCATCTAAGAAAATAAAATGTATTTACATATCAACATATATAGAATAAGTTCAAAAATACTAAATGAAACTATTATTAACTACAAGAAAGGCATGTCCCTTACCTCTAAAGCACACATTCCGAATGCATAAATGTCAACAGCTGGAGTTACCATAGAAACTAAAAAACAAAAAGGATCTAATTACATTGTATTGAAATCAAACGATTTCAGAAGTAAAGCCTAATCGCATTTTTTACATAAAAGTCACAGAGAAATACCAATGCCAACTAGTGGGACCCTGGTTCAACTCCAGGATGAGAACAATGTCTCTCTTTCTCCTATACCAAAAAAGCTCTAGTATAAACTAAAACTGTGGGTGTCAACTTTATTAATAGTAATAAAAATCTCATAAAAAACTCACAAAAAATTCGCCCCAGTGGTTTTGTGTGTTGACCATTATTTTACAACTGTATTATCCTTGAGAAGGGTAATAATATCTTACATCCTTACATATGGAGAGAGAGAGAGAGAGAGAGAGCATTGTTCCCGTCTCCTTTGGTCTAGTGGTCAAGGCACTACAGGCTCAACAGAGGAACCCTGGTTCGACCCCAGGATGGAAAGGATGTCTCTTTTTCTCCTACACCAAAAAAGCTCTAGTATGAGTTAAAAACGTGGGTGTGAACTTTATAAATGCAATAAAAATTCTCTATGAAAAACTCACCCCAGTAGTTTTGTGTGTTGATTATTATTTAGCAATTGTGTTAGCCCTGAGAAGAATAATATCTTACATCACATATGTTTTCTAACACTTTGAAATTGCATCATCTATAGAGCTTTAGAAGAACCAACTGAGGAATGAAGGCTGGCATCAGAGCTAGCTAGCTGGGAGGCAGCACCCAGATTGTGTGACCTGAGTAAGAACATTCTAATTGCACTAATCACAGTGGGTTGTGCCATCCAGTGGGTGAGAAAGATTTCATCGCGCTATTCACAGAGGGATGCGTCACTCTATATAACAGTGGCAACTAAAATGTTCTTAACCAATGGATCCTGCGAACTGGGTGGGGCCTCCCAGGTGGCCTCTGACTGATGCCAGGCAAAAGTTTAGGGATTTATTTTAACAGAAAAAAATGGGAGAAAAATACATAAAAACAGAAGACATCACCAAAACGGGAATCTCCCGAAAAATACGGGAGAGTTAGCATGTACAGTAGGGATTGAAAGTATGTTTACATTGGAATGTTGACACTTCTCACCCATATAACAAAAAAACTATTAACAGTAGAATTTTCCAAATTTAATGGAATAAGTACAAATCATATGTCTTTATTTCTTGAAAGTTAAAGACCTAGAACACAAATTGGTTTTATTTATTTAAACAAAATTTAAACCCCCTCCAGAATATGAAGGGCAAAATTAAGCTTACAAATAAATAAAACATAAAAAAAAGTAAAATTAAAAGCAAATTTCTGTGTCCATGTAATTTACATAATCAATGATTCATGAGAATGTGCGAATCATGGGCTGATAAAGGGTAGAGTGAAAATGGTGAAAACACGGGAACTATCGGTGATTGAAAGAACAGCCTTAACTAAAGACAGAGTGGATGGCAAATTATCCTACAGACAGTTAGGAGAAAAGTATGAAATATGTGCAATGGGAACTCAGAAAATAGTGAAAAGATATGAAATCAATGGACACGTTGTAAGCACCCAAAGGACAGGTCGAAAACCAAAGTTCACAGAAAGGGAGCGCAAGACGATTATGAGAACCATAAACAAAAACCCATTTACATCGAGAAGGGAAATTCAAGAAACATTTCAAGATCAATTCAAAAAGACAATATCACGGAGACAAATTTCAAGGGTGTTAAACAAGGTGGGATATAAAGAAAGAATTTCACGTAAGAAACCTTATATCTCTTCCAAAAATAAACAAAGGAGTTCAAAATTTGCAATTCAACATGCTCATAGGTGCCAACTTCTAGAAGTGAAAAATCTGTAGTCAATCGGTTGCACGTGGGCAAGCCACCATTTTTTAACTAAACAAAACACATAATTTATGAAAAAGGGCACAATGAGGAAATCAAGTATTTATTAAATTAATAATGATAGAGGATTAAACTGTATTAAACACAATATTAATTCTTAAAATTTACAAATGCTGTAGTGCAAGATTTTGCATTTTCGAGAAAGTTTTTGTCAAATACATTCTCATAACATTTCACATGTCTGCATTAAACTTTCTAATGTGTCATCAGACATGGTTGACCTGAAGTCAGTTCTAACTTTCTCCACTTGACTGAAGACTCTCTCGCATGCTGCATTACTATGAGGAATCGTAAGTATTGACAGCATAACCTGAGAAAGTCGTTTAAATTTTAATTCGCCAGTATCATTTGGCCGCCCATTGTGCATCAATGCTACCTTCATTACTCACAGTTTGTGGAACTTGGAAGTCCTGGAACTAAATGAATTCAGTTTGTAAAGCGTCAACAGCTTCACCTTCTGTATTACTGAACAAAAGAACAGGAAATTTTTCTGTAAAATATTTTAAGCTGGAAAATGATGCATTTTCAGAATTCAATATTTGTGTAACCTCTGCATGATGTAACACTTCTAACTCAAAAGGAAATTTATTGCGCATGTAGTCACATGCTGCTATGAAATAGCTTCTGACGTTTTCATAAATTCATTTTTATCATGGATGTTAAAATCTTGGAATACTTTCAATGTTCCATTTGCAATTAAGATATCAACATTATCTTTTTGATTACTCCTCTCATGATAGTGGACTTCCAAATTCCAAAATATCACTACATGGTTTTATCATGTTTGATTTTACAAATTTCACTAGCATTTCTCCGTACAATTTTAAGAGAAGAGATTTTAGTATATGAATATGCGGTTCCGCAGACTGAAATTGAGCATTCGCTTTTTTAAATACAGACACAGTATAAGATAAAAATAAACAGAAAGCCTTATTGATATCTTCTGACAGAAAACAAAATAACCCTTCTTCATGAGGCATGGAGTTTTCAGTTTTTTGTTTCTTACAAATATTCACACAGTTTTGAGCTTTCCTTTTTAATTTCTGTGATGCTTTTCTGCTGTTACGTTCTTTATCTGCATTTTCAACCAAAACTTTGATAGAGGGAATAGTAAAGAAAGAAAGTGGGGTGATCTGATTCCTTTTCATGGCCTCTTCCTTAAAAAACTAATCAAAGGTTGCCACTGCTGGATTATGCACTCTAAGCAGGGCCAGAAAAATCTCTGAAAATGTGCATGCCCGGTCGGGCATGTAACCTAAAATAATACATGCCTGACCAAAATTTTATATGCCTGAAACATATCACTACATTATTTGGTCTATTTATTTATTTATTTTTGTACTTTATCAATTAACATCAAGACAAATAGACAAGATTTATTATTATGTAGGTTAACTTCTTCTAGGATAGAAACCATGGGGGTACTATTAGCTTCGTTAGGGTGTCCCGATACAGACACATTTCGAGGTTGAAGAAAATTTCTAATATCTATTATTAAATTAAACGAGATAAAAAAAAAGAGGTAAATGAACAGGAGCTTGACAAATGCCGATGAGTTGTGAGCTGCAAGAAGTCTGGCAAGATGGCAGCCAAATCTAGTATTCCCACAGGACTTTTTGAAAATCCTCAAATATTTACATATAGATATAGAGTTTTTATCTTTCCAACTATTGTAAGGGCTACCTATTAAGTTTACACTATTGTTAAAGTATAGGATGAATTGCGAGATTGTCACTAGGACATTGATAAAATCACTGAAATAAAAATGGAAATTTATTTTTAATTTAAAAAACTAATAAACCTCCGGAGATCTGTTAAAGACTTACATTTTTTAAAGCGTTAAAAGTTTTTGATTTTTTACATGCCAAGTCGGGCATGTGGCCAAAAAATATACATGCCCAACTGAAATTTTTACATGCCCTGGGCATGTCGTGCAATAGATTTTTCTGGCCCTGCTAGGTGCCTTATCCCAGTTTCCGCTTCATCCTGGCTACATGCCTGCGTATGTCTCATTCAACAAATGCTTGTGTTCGTTACCTTAAACTTAACCGATGTCCTCAGAAATGTGAATGTTTTGAGCTAAAGTCTTCAAACGATTGAGATAAACTAAATGATAATAAATAATAGTTGTTTATATTTTTCTTAAATATTTATAGGGGGGTGGGGGGTTCTGTGCTTAGGTATGTAGTAAGAGAACGGTTCTGTGGCACAAAAAATTTGAGAACCACTGGTCTAGTATATATTCTCAATTTTTAAATCATTGATTCTATTTCCCCTTACTTGTGAATTTTTTAATCAAATCACATTTTGGGAGGGAGGGGGTTGCACCTAGACCAGTGGCACATGAAGGTGTGGGGTGAGGGAGCTCAAAGCCCTTCAATTGAATTGCTGGCATACACAATGAGTTGTAATCCCCCTACCCGCAATTAGGATGAAATTTTGTAAGCATGTATATGCACATATGAAGCTGTAGCTCTATAATCACCACCACCACCCAAATATAAGCCTGCAACCTCTCTTACGAACTTTACACATATACCTATGCATTGAATATCAAAATGCATTTCTACACCTCTCTTTTTAAGATCAGATCACGTGGCCTCTTTCTTAAAGCAAGCACCTCAGGGTTTATGAATTGCTAGCCTCTGATCTAAACTTAAACAATTTGAGCCCAAAGACCAAGACAACATATTGCATTAGTTTGAATGCATTCCCCAATAAATCCGTCCTTATTTATCCTTAATACAACATTCTATACAAATGCAGTTATATAAAAAAAAAATATGCTGCTAAATTAAAATAGATATAAAATTAATTGCAGTAATGACTGATGCACTAACCTGTAGCTTCGACCAGATGTATTAAATCTTTCTTCTCGACCGTCCAAGAATAACTTACACCGCGATTATCAAGTAATTGTTTAAGCTTTTTCACACTTAGGGTAACTGGATCCAATAAATTCCGGGATTTGGAGAAGAGCGAACCACTACCATCACACCAAGACACCACTTCCAACAATCGAGAAAATATAAACAACAACAAAAAGTACAACAACAGCAACAACAGTTTGAACCACATTATTAAAGCTACTTTGTTAAGGTTTTGTTATCATTTTAACTTCATTGGTAACATTTCAACTTCAAGCTAGCAACAGCGAAAAGCAGATTACAAGAGATAGCTTCTCCAGACACCCACCCATCCACTGCTCCGTAAGTAAACAAAAACAACTTGTTACTTTCCTTCCGTCATGGATTGCCCATTCCCTTTCTATGTTGTGGAAATACTGGCCCTCTTTTTATTAGGTTAATTGAAAACACAAAAGCAGTATAAACGTGTTTCCGACTCTAAGTACAAGCATTGTGCTACTCAAACCAGGGCCAGTAACAAGAAAAGGAAAGGGGGAATGCCCAAGAAACCCGGCCCGAAACTTTGAATAACACAACAACCATAGTGACAAGCACAATTTTATTGCTTGTATTTGTATTGTGCTTTCTATCATGGTTGGGAATGGTGAATCACCGAGGACGGCTCTGTTTTCCCAGGAGAATATAGTTTTGTTGCATTTCTGTTCGTTAAACTGAGTTGATGACCATCTAACTGCATTTATATGCCAGCACTTTTCAACAGAAAGTAATGTAATTCATTTTATTTCAAAATAAAAAAAGAGAAAGAAAAAAACACGCAAATTACCAGTGTGATAAAATAATATTCATCCATCCATCTTGTCCGTATTAATCAATATTTTCAATCAAGGTACAAATTGCTCATTCAATTATAGTTTATTGCAAATCATCAATGTAACGATTATAAAAGGATGTTTATATGCTATATGTCAGTATTTAACGATTGTGATTTCAATAAAATATCGTCCTATAGATTTCCGACTGTCATTTACTTATGAAAACATAACATAAGCCGCTGGAGCAGAAGAGCAGCCAATGGTTGACAACCTTTTTTTCTTTTTTTTTTTACATGTGCTAAATTTAAAGTTTTGTGCCGTCAACTTGTTACTCAAGCCATTTCACTCAACTGATTAGACACCACATGATAAACACGTTTTCTTAAAAAATGTTAGCTTTTCGCCTACCACACAACACACTGTGTATCATGAAGTGGCATGCGCGAGCCGCAGGTTGGCCACCACTGCGGTAGAGCAAGGACGAATCCAGAAAATATTTTCGGGAGGAAAGGGCTTTGAAATCAATGTAAACTGTTTACTTTCAGGGGATGCCCCTTGTTCCATTCTTCTGGATCCGTCCTTGCGCTAGAGCGACCACCTTTCTCAATCGTTTCTCCCTGAACCATGATGATGATGTCTGTCATTTGGTAATTTGGTAACACTGCAGGCAATGCTATTCACTTTATTGTTGTGTTTAGTCAACAAAAATGTCTGCATAACGTTGGCAGAAATTGTCTTAAACGAGAGAAATTTTCCGAATACCTACATTTGCCTTAAATAATTCGCTATGGATGCGTGCTTAAACGTGGAGAGGGAGGTTGAGAAAGTATTACATAAATTCGGACAGTTTAATGAGCATGTCTGTAGAACTTTAAATGAACTGATCGATTATGTCGAAACGCTTCAAACAGAATTTAATACCGGTAAATGTATAAGGTTTCTTGATATATAAGAACTGGTTATTTTAAAATTATTTCCCTTAAATGTGGTAAATGTATTCACAATCCATAAAGCTATTTTTGGAGGTATCTGTGGCTGTATGTGTGCTCGCGTATACCACCCAAGTGTGACGAGCGCCTTATATGCCAATAATGCACGCACTTTTCACTATTTAGTTAAATATGAATCATAGAAATCGTTTCGGTTACAAGAATTTACAAATTCAGTAGTTCGATCTGTTATTTAATATGCATGAAGTACCAATGTGGAATCAAATCAATTTATTTCAGTAACGGGATGTACAAATATTTTGTAAACATCATTTACATCAATCTTTTACAATTTTTTCGATTTTATTTAATATATTCTACAGGAAGATACAATATATATATAACAAATAATATTTTTCCTATCCTTCCTTACTTTCCACATAATTAATTTTCCCGTAACTGTGGCAGTGAGGGAAAACTGGTTATTATAACCATCTGACTAGTCCTCAATACCATTTGCCGTTTCATTCGCCTTTCCTATTATTTTTCTCCTTTTACTCCTTGTATTTTCCAATAATTCTATGTATTATCTTACTGTAGAAAACAATGCTAAATGTAATATAAAATCTAAATAACAAAAAGTGAGACAATATATATAATAAGTCACATGCAAATTCAGGTATATACCTATATCACTTCCTAAATTGGCACAGTATAGCTCCAGATGCTCTTATGCCATAAAACGTCCAAACAAACATCACTTCCAAAATACAATTGTGAATAACCAAGACACCAAACGAAACAAAACAAAAAATTAGGCTTGTAATCATAATAGCAGTTTTACTGTTTTCAAAAAAATGTGAAATGAAATACAAGATGACAAGGAACTGATAATTTGTCCCATAAATTTGCTCCAATCCACTTTCTTCTTGAAAAAGAATAACACCTGCCCCATAAGACCAACACCTTCAAAAAATTTCATTGAAATCTGTATCATGACCTGACAAATTTTTCTTATCTGAATTGATGGATTGGGCCAATTTGTTAACTCCATAACAGGACGGCCACTTAACAGAAATCCACCATGCAGAGTCTTGATACTTTCGATCCTTATTTGCATAAATCTGGAATATTTCATTTTCAGAACAGGGGTGTTTGGTAATTTGGAATATGACAATTTGTGGAAAAAACCCTTATCATCTAGCTACTTTCAGAGAATTAGAGAAATACGGCTCACTATATCGTCGATAACTTTCTGAATTTTCAAGATATCCCACTGGTATTTTTTTTAAGTTGCCCTATACTATTGACTACAAAATTATGAAAGAAAGTTATTCATATCTTTCGCGCATGCGCAGTAAAAAATTATTTTCTTCAAATGCTCATATCTCATCGTGTATTCAATATATTAATTTCTAATTTAAGTATAATATTTTTCTTGTACGTTGACAAATGTTCTGTAAGTTTCGTGAAATTTGACTGAAAATTGTGGATATTATAAGCAAAAAATATGTGACAAAATTTGGGTTTTCTTAAAGAAACGTTTCTATCTTCATGAATATACATGTTTATTTTACAAAAATGCACACAGGCATTAAGCATAGCTGGTTAAATATTTTCTGAAAGTTACAAATAATTTCCAGCTTTTTATGATACAGGGTGATCAAATATATTTTTTCACTTTGTCAATATGTGGGTGGTCCCCTAAATGCACAAGTCACCGAAACTTTATTGGAAAGTGTGCATTCAAGCACCTTCTATATATCTTCAAAGTTAGAGAATAATTGGCAGAGTAGTTTTTAGAAATTCGAAAAAAATTAAAAAATCCCAACCGTCTAAATACTTCTGTGCATATAGTGTGGTGTTGAAAAAACTTAAAATCTACATTTGCCTATTTTTT
>QLNU02015360.1:812742-871019 GCA_006491805.2 Dysdera silvatica | reverse complement strand
CTGAGAAAGTCGTTTAAATTTTAATTCGCCAGTATCATTTGGCCGCCCATTGTGCATCAATGCTACCTTCATTACTCACAGTTTGTGGAACTTGGAAGTCCTGGAACTAAATGAATTCAGTTTGTAAAGCATCAACAACTTCATCTTCTGTATTATTAAACAAAAAAACTGGAAATTTTTCTGTAAAACATTTTAAGCTGGAAAATAATGCATTTTCAGAATTTGATATTTATGTAACCTCTACATGATGTGATACTAATTCTGACTCAAAAGGAAATTTATTGAGCATGTAGTCGCATGCTGCTATAAAATAGCTTCTGATGTTTTCATAAAATTCATCTTTATCATGGATGTTAAAATCTTGAATTACTTTTAGTGTTCCATTTGCAATTAAGATATCAACATTATCTTTTTGATTACTCCTCTCATGATAGTGGACTTCCAAATTCCAAAATATCACATGATTTTATTATGCTTGGTTTTACAAATTTCACTAGCACTTCTCTGTACAATTTTAAGAGAAGAGATTTTAGAATATGAATATGCGGTTCCGCAGATTGAAGTTGAGCATTTGCTTTTTCAAATACAGGCACAGTATAAGATAGAAAGAAACAGAAAGCCTTATTGATATCTTCTGACAGAAAACAAAATAACCCTTCTTCATGAGGCATGGAGTTTTCAGTTTTTTGTTTCTTACAAATATTCACACAGTTTTGAGCTTTCCTTTTTAATTTCTGTGATGCTTTTCTGCTGTTACGTTCTTTATCTGCATTTTCAACCAAAACTTTCATAGAGGAAATAGTAAAGAAAGAAAGTGGGGTGATTTGATTCCTTTTCATGACCTCCTTCCTTAAAAAACTGATCAAAGGTTGCCACTGCTGGATTATGCACTCTAAGCAGGGCCAGAAAAATCTCTGAAAATGTGCATGCCCGGTCGGGCATGTAACCTAAAATAATACATGCCTGACCAAAATTTTATATGCCTGAAACATATCACTACATTATTTGGTCTATTTATTTATTTATTTTTGTACTTTATCAATTAACATCAAGACAAATAGACAAGATTTATTATTATGTAGGTTAACTTCTTCTAGGATAGAAACCATGGGGGTACTATTAGCTTCGTTAGGGTGTCCCGATACAGACACATTTCGAGGTTGAAGAAAATTTCTAATATCTATTATTAAATTAAACGAGATAAAAAAAAAGAGCAAATGAACAGGAGCTTGACAAATGGCAATGAGTTGTGAGCTGCAAGAAGTCTGGCAAGATGGCAGCAAAATCAAGTGTTCCCACAATACTTGTTGAAAATCCTCAAATATTTACATGTGGATATGGCATTTTTATCTTCATGACTATTGTTGAAGCTTCCTATTAAGTTTACACTATTTTTGAGGTATCGAGATTGTCGAAAACATTGATAAAATCATATACATATATACATAGGACATTGATAAAATCACTGAAATAAAAACGGAAATTTATTTTTAATCAAAATAAAACAACTAAAAACCTCCAGAGATATGTTAAAAGCTTACATTTTTTAAAGCATTAAAAGCTTTCAATTTTTTACATGCCCAGTCGGGCATGTAGCAAAAAACAAATACATGCCCGGCTGAAATTTTTACATACCCTGGGAATATCAGGCAATAGATTTTTCTGGCCCTGGCTCTAAGCACTTTACAACAGACAACCAACGAGTGCTAACGTGTTTTAGTACCTTTTTTATATCAGTCTCATGAAATTCTTGAAGAATTTTCAACCTATCTTTTCTTTTCGAACTCTTTTGTAAGTAATAGTAAATGTCTACCAAAATTTCATCGATTTTAAATGGCAAACATGCAGCACTCTTTTCAGCTGCTAAGTTAATAAGGTGGCAGGAACAGCCCATAATTTCAATATTTTGGTGATGATTCTTTAACACCGCTGCTACACCTGCTTTTTTCCTATCATAACAGGTGCATTATCACAGCTAAAGGCAACACAATTAGAAATTGGAAAGTTTTTAGATTGTAAAGCACTTACCAGAAGATTTCCAATATTTAACCCAGTAGCATCTTCTTTCAAAGATGGCATAGATAAAAGACAATTCACAATTTTTTCACATAAAGGATCGAAGAAAGTTACCACTATTGGATACAGCTTTGAATCAACATCGTTGCTTCCATCAGTTGCAATTGAAAATGGATAGCACCTTAAATTTTCAACAAGTGATGAGGATTCCTTTGCAGACATTTCTTTCATAATTGCAGAAGTTTTGGTCCTTGCAGATCCATTTTGTTTTGCAATACTGCTGTATCCCCCGTGTGATCGCTGCAATTCATTGGCAAATTATGTTCGATCAAAAACGATGTAAATAAACATTCAGCTTTAATCATGGAAGTATTGTTAAATGCAAAAAATGAAGGCTTGATACTATGATTAGACTCTACAGCCTTGAACGTCTCCTTATGTTCAACGGTCTCAGAATGCAAAGTAATATCGCGTTTACCACCGTGAGTAATGCTTATGTCTTAACGGCAACACGAGTAGAAAGCATATTTTGGCCCCAGTCTTGATTTTTGAATAAAATTAAACATCTTCATATATTTGGCTTTAAACGTTTGGTAGTACCTTTTATTAACGGTCGACATCGTTAACGTTGTTTTCAAAAACACCTAAAAACAAAACTTTCTTTCCAGAGCAAAGAAATACCAGCTATGTCTAACACATGGCTTCCCTATAAAGAGTCACGTGCTTGACCAAAACCTTATGGATGTAGCACATTCTTTCTTGCCTTCCCCAACAACTACAAATACAGATGCATGATTTCGTTGTGCAGGGGCATCACTCTACGTCATAGCTGGAGCTAAAATTCCACGTCACGCCATGCATGCGCCGTCAATGGCAGGCAAATTTTTCTGGTGTTCTTACCGATATTTGAGTTTATTTATGCATATTTATTATTAAATATGCACATATGCGCAAAAATTTAAATAAACATGCATCAAGAAAAATAGGTATATAGACTTTTTTTTAAGAAATCAGTATTTTAAAAAACACTGGGGATTTTAGACGAAATCTCTGAAAATCGGACGAAATCGTTTTCGACTGGAAGATCGATAAAAAATCGGAAGCCTTCAAGGTAAATCGGAAGGAGTGGTACCTATGCATGCTGATAAGCTACTCAAATTCTGGGAAAATGTGATGTGGAGCGATGAAAGCAAGTTTGAACCTTTAAAACAACAGAAGAAAATAGTGTTTAGAAAAGATGGAACAGCGTTTAATGTCAAGAATTTGCAGCCAACAATCAAACACCCATCATCAGTTACGGTTTGTGGTTGTTTTACCAATAATGCAACGAGAAATCTGGTATTCATTGATGGCCTTATGAACTCCCACAAGTATAAGGAGATTTTGGAATCAAATTTAACTCTATCCAAGGTGAAGTTGGGATTGAAAAGGGGTTGGTCTTTCCAACAAGACAACGAACCTAAACATAAATCTCGTATTTTAGCTGAAGAAGATAAAGGTGCTCGAATGGCAATCTCAGTCACCTGATTTGAACCCCATTGAGCATTTTCGGGGGATTTTAGACAACCATGTGTTATTATCATGTCGCACAAACATCCCTGCATTCAAGACTGCATTGCAAGAAGCTTGAAGCAGCATCCCACCAAATGTTATGACTCACTTGGTCCACAGTATGCCTCAACGGCTCCGTGAAGTCGTTCAGGCCAAGGGAGGCCCTACCAAGTACTAGATTTTTACTTTTTTTTTATGTTTTATTCATTTGTAAACTTAATTTTGCTCTTCATATTCTGGAGAGGGTTCAAATGTTGTTTAAATACATAAAACCAATTTGTGTTACAAGTCTGTAACTTTCAAGAAATAAAGACATATGATTTGTACTTATTCCATTAAATTTGAAAAATTCTACTGTTAATATTTTTTTTGCTATACGGGTGGGAAGTGTTAACATTCCAGTGTAAACATACTTTCACCCACTACTGTATGCCCTTCCCTTCCGCTGTAAAAATGCCTGCACTGCGAATCGGTGAAGTTTTTTCGTTTCTTACAAAAAAAAAATCGTATAATTTTACCGATCATCTGTACAGTCTTACAATTCACCCAAAATCCATACAAATTGGCAGGTATGCATGTGCATAAATCACCATCCATATACAATGAAGCTCAAGGGTATCTTTGATCTAGAGTTCCTGGTGTAAGGGGACAAAAATTATGGGAAAATTTCCCTTCCACATCCCTTAGTAGTAGCCTTTATTCTTAGATCGTTCAGGGGAATTTTATGGCTTCCGAGATGGGGAAATAGCCCATGTTTTGTGAGTCGTTGGTGAAATGTCAACAAATTTTAAGGAGTTTATAAGGATTAGATGGTAAAATTAAGGATTTTAAGGGCCCTTAAAAATGAAAACTGATTTTAAGGAGTTCTTAAGGAACATATAAACCCTGTACATGACATACTGAGTTTTTAATGTGTTCTGAGTTGTATATTGTTTGATTATAATGTTAGTTATATATGTTTGTACATTCCTCTGTTGATCTTAACTGCGCCATTTTAATATTTTATTTTTATGTAGTTAGATGATCAGGGCATGTTCAAGTCAACCTTGTTTGGCTTTTTCCCCGATCACCTATCAAGTTACTTCTGATTACGTTAACAAAACAAAACGAAGTTTCACTAGAAGATTGCATAACAGCAGTTATTTTAATACTGGCGTAAGGTTTAAAACACAATGTTTCGAGAGCCAACTGCTCCCTTTGTCTAGTAAAGATAGAATTGCCTTCTGAACAGCATTCTGACTTCACTTGACAAAGGGAGCAGTTGGCTCTCAAAATGTGTTTTAAACCTTACACCAGAGTTGAAATAACCATTGTTCTGATATTTTGTATATGATTATGACATATCTTGCTGTGAATTAATAAAGGAAAAAAAATATCTTCATGATTTCAAGTGGGCGGAAAGGAATATTAGGAAACTGAAAGAAGGGTGCAGAATAAATGATAGTGGCAGAGAATTTGTAACTACCCATACTGTGGTATTCAGACATAGGGCAATTTTTCAAACCAACGGTATGTGTTCTAGATGCATTTTAGGATGTGATCTTCATTGTACTATGATGGTACAGTGTAACGCTGAGGAGATCAGCTGTAGAAGTTGTTAGACTAATTTAACTTGGAGCAGTTGACTAATCGAAATAGGGTAAGGGTAGCAATCTGGGACTTTTGTTTATCGAGTTTGTACAGAACCTGCCATTACTATTATATTTGGCAGGCAATCACACACACACACACACACACACACACAAAAAAAAGGTTATCTATCACGTAAACTATCCAACTCCCCCACAACAAAATTTATCTGCTTTGATCAACAGTTTCATCAGGGCTCATTTCCTCAGCGTTGAACTGCACAAGGACAGTTTTTTAGTTGTAACTGCAAGTAGAACACATTCCATTGGCTTGAAATACTCCGGGTCTAGCACATTATGACAGCAATTCTGAATTCTCTAGCAACATCACTCACTCTGTAACCTTCAAGTTTTCCAATAACTCTTTTTTGCATGAAATCATTCAAATGATGTCTTTAAGCTATAACAAAAACTTCATGTTTGTAACTTTATTCCTTAATATTAAAATTTTCCAGATGTTCCTTTAAAAGCAATTTGCCTACTGCGCTCTTCTACTTCTTATCTGTTAAAGTGTTACCATGTGACCCATGTACATACACACAATTAATGAAAATTATGTAAAATAGTGTGCCAGTTTTCCACTATGAACACCCAGTTATGCCAATGGACACTTTTTTTTTTGAGATTTTGTGGATGTGATCTTTAAAAATAGTCCTGATTCTTAAGTTTTGCACACCAGCATATATTACAACCATGTTAGTCCATTTCACATATACCTATGCAAGATAGTATATTTGAGTTGACAGTATTACCAGAGAATATAAAACAATTAAACAGAATTAAAAAATTTAAAAATAAATTAAGAGAGTACTTGATCTCAACATTGGTCTCGTAACAAATTAAATTTATAATGTAGTAACGACCTGGTGGATTGTGGTGAACTAATATTAAACAGATTAACTTTTGTATTTAATTTGGTGGTATTAACATGGTTGTCTTTGATTAATTTATTCGAGGTCCTAGGTTTATTACATCCAAGAAGATATTTTCCTCGGAACTTTCCTTGTATGGTCAAATGGTTTGCATGTATTTAAAGTAGAAATAACGTAATGTATAATATTTGTACCGTGCAAGTGAAAAATAAATAAAACTTATTATTTATTATCAGAATGTTAAGTAACCACTAAGAATACATTTACATATATCGAAAAGATCAAAAGAATCTTACATACAAAAATAATTTCTGAAATATGCTTACATGTTTTACTTCCATATTCTGGTGCAATAAAATGGATATTCATAATATCTTCCCTACATGTTTTTACATGATGATGAATTGCATCTGGCGCAACTGTAAAAATAAATAAAAAAAAAGCTGAGTTTTACAGATCATTTTACTTTTCATGTTTTACACACAGAAAAAAATTACATACCTAAAGCATATAATAAATCTTACCAGATCCTATTTTTATTAGTCCATTATGTTGAATAAATATTGTATCACAGGTAAGGTTACCATGTATAATAGGAGGGCAACAAGAATGGAGATAGCTAAAACAGATAGACAAAGTAAACAAAAAACAATTACACATACAAGTATGCATATCACACAAACACAAAGTAAAAAAACTGCTTTCTGACTGTTCAAAAATGTAGGGACTGAAAAGTTTGCAAATTTTATGCTGTGATAATTTTATGGCACTTTTAAAGCATTGTACAAGTTTTGATATTTTGTTCTTCAAATTGTGAAGCTTTATACAATTTTCAAACATATGCATTTGCATTTTCACAGTGCAAAAGTAAGATCATGCAGCACCAGCACTTAGTTTTTTTAGGAACCTAAACCTCTCAAACTACAGGTCAGTAGAAAAATAGAAAGTATTTGTTATCATTTGGATTCAAACTTTTTTTTTAACAGCACAGATACATATTACTACTAGGATATATTAAGTACATATTTGAAAAAGTATATAGATACAATGAAATCTGTTGAGTGTATAAGGTTTAACCCTGTCTATAATATCTTTTCTTGATTCCTTGAATATTGTTAAAAATAGATTTCACTGTACATATGTAAAATAAGTATTTTTGTGTTATGTCAAAAAGCAATATAGTAATTTTTACTTTGTGTAAGTAGGAATAGAAATTTTCCTTAAATTTAAACTTATACAGATTATGTTTATGCAAAATGCATGGCAGCTTAAAAAATTGTATTTACATTTTTAAACTCCAAAGATCGTTGCATGGTAAGAAATCTGGGATGAGATTCAGGACTTAACCTCCAAACTATGAAAGATCCCTCGGCCCACTAATTTAAACAAATTATTTTAGATACAAATGTTTATAAAAAAAAAAAATCTGTTTTTAATATCTCTAATTTTCATTAAACTTTTTTAACCTTTTGGTGATGGCGGGACAGGGGTTGTCCCATGAAATTATCGCCCGAAGTTCACGGCTCGAGGGACATATATGTACCATACAATGACTATACACTGCTTTCCCCCTTAGTCACATCAATTTACAAAGACCCATTATTCTAAGATCCACACGTTAGCTGCGTAGGGAGGGGAGGCGGATTCCGAATCGGCATAACGAATAGAGGGAATTTCACGGAATAAAGAGGTTTTGAAAGGCAAAGTTATCAGCAACCATTTTGATAAAATCCGTAAATGACTCCACATCGTGACTTTGACTTGAGAAAAAGTGAAAGAAGGGAGGAAAGCATTGAGTATTTCAGCCGTGCGGAAGGCGAACTCACTCCTTGTACTTGCCATTACCTAAAGGTCAAATCACATTATTAAATAAGTTACAATTTTATATATATACAGTGGAACCTGGCAAAGTGGCACTTTGGGTAAATGACCACCAGGATAAGGTGACCACTTTTTCTAAGAGAGAACTGGTATGAACTTAGTCATGCCTATACCGAAGTCTGCCATATATAATAAATACCTGTCTATGGTGACCATTGCAGGCCAGTCCGAGGGTGGTCACTTTAGATTCTACTGTATATCTATATGCAAATATTAACTGCCTGCAAAAGGGTTGCTGGTATCTAACTGGAAGGAGACCCACACGCTGAACGTATGTGACGATGTGTGGAACCGGCCAGGCCAGTAACCTAGTGTCCTACCCCGCCTTCAAGTGGTGCAGGCTGAGCTTTCTATTTATGTGGCAAATTAATATTTGCTACACGGATAGAAAGGCGGAAGGGCTAATTCACCAACCCGTTTAGCCAGCGTGGTGAAATTATGGCTAATTCCTACAATGCTGACTAGTGATGGGTAGCCTAAGTTGGTAAAAAAAATTTTTTAGCAAGGGAAAAAAAAGTTTTTTTTCGTTTTTTTGTTTTTTTTTCCCCCCTGAAGGGTTTCAGGGTTCACGCAGCTTTTGGAAAGTAAAAACTATGTAGTTTCTAAGGGTTTTTTAAGAACAATTTTAACATTTTTAAGGACCTCTCAAGAAATGTTTTTAATGATATAAGGAATTGAAAATAAGGTGACCTAGACAAATCTATATTTTTCATTGCACCACCAACTTCTAAGGTTATAAAACAGATAAAAATTGAGTTTCTTCTGATATCCTTAAACAGGGTGGCCAGCAAAACGACCTTTTAAAATTCCCTGACTTTTCCATACCTTGTCAATAGAAACATTTTTAAAATTCCTCGGCTTTTGCAGACCTTGCCAGAAGAAATATTTTTAAAATTTCCTATCTTTTTCAGACTTTACTAACACTGTAGCACAATACAATCACATATGTAAAACCTAAATCACGCTACATAGTTTTAATACAATACACATAATTTCATATTTACATTTTATCATTCACAGCAAAGATGTTATGCATTTTTTTACATTTAATAATGTAATGTGACATTCTATTTTCATCTGCAACTTTTGCTTCATTTTTAGAAACCAAGCCCCCTTCATATAATGCAATTTCATTTTAATAATGCCTCTTGGTGTTAGTGTGGTAACGCTAGCTTAGTAATACGTTAATCTGGGTTCGACTCCCAACAGTGCACAAAGAACGCTTACTCAGAGATCTCATAAAGATCGCACTGCTCACTGTAGTCCGGGGTTTGGTTCCCTAGGCCTTAAGAGGTTCGGATTCCTCGGAAAACAGTAGGTCCCGGCGCAGCATGACCACTGTAGTCTTTGAGCCGTAAAACCAAAAAACAAACGTTTTAATAACTTACGCATGCTTGAATAGCAGTCAATATATTTCTTGAAAGAATAGATAAAACAATTTCTCAAGACCTAAAATTCAAACGAAATGTTTTTTTATTATGGGGGATTTTAATATAGGGGAGGGTGCTGTACCTAGGGAAAATTTTTAGTTTTGTTTTTAATTTATCAAATACACCTATGATATCAACTATCAGTTGAATCACTTCACAAATTCAATAGGCATTATTACAAAAATATTTAGAGTCCGAATTTTATTAAAAATAACCTTAAAACCATTTTTATTAAACCAAATCAAACTGTCCCTAGGTAAATGTCCTTGATGTACCCAGGGACAGTTATTTACAAATATTAAAACTATATTTAAACTCGCCAAGAAAAATGTCTTTTTTTGTTGAAAGATTTTTATAATGAAAAACAATTGCAGATTACACTTAAACCAAGATCGTAGTCTGCAAACGATATTGTAAATTTCAAGTTTTGTGAGTCTGCGAGTTCCATTCAATACAGTTGGAGATATATCTTAAGTTTAGTGTCTTCTACATTTATTTTAAATAATTCTGTGTCCTTTTCAATCCTGAACCATAATGAATCAAGGCTTTTTTAAATCTTTCACTACAAATATTTCGCTGCTCTGCCTTTCAATAATTTTTGCAACAAAATATTCAATGCTCCTTTTCCCTTTAAATTCAACCAAAGCATAATCATTAAATTTCAGTTCTTTGGCATTTAGGCTTTGTGCACAATCCTTAGCCGAGATCAAGGCTTTAGAGGCTAATCTACCAGTTCACCATCACTGCTGCTGTTATTAAACGATGCAGTTAACTAATCTTTACTAAAATCAGAAAAGTCCTCTTTAATTTTCATTGTCTTTCTTATTTGCTTTGTCGTCTTCTCATTTATTTTATTTTCATTTCCTGAATCTCTTTTCATCTGGAACGTCAGTTAAAATTGTAGATTTCCGTTTATGGCATCATTTCCCAATATACTTTTTATGAGCTTCAGCTTTTAGGAAGAACTGTGTAGTTTCAGGAGTCACCATGATGGAGTTATATTTCTTTGGGCTTGGTGTTAAGGGCTGAATAGTTATTGACAGCTGAATTGATGCTGCTCCTGATGTTGGTTGAAGTGAATGCCATGGTTAATTTTCTGATATCAGGAACTGACCTAATGCATGTGTAGGTTCAGAACAATCAGTGACAAATGCAGTTAAGAACTTGTGATCCTCAAAAATGTTTTAATTTAGAGAAAAAAGACCAGCCACTTGAAATCCTTTAACAATAAGAAAGACTAAAGGATGAATTGTTCTTTATAATATCCATAACATAAGAAGTAATATTTTTACTGGATGGTTGAGGTCTTTTATTTTTTTCTTTAATACTTCCCATCTTTCATAGCACCCACAAAGAAACAAATATTTCATTGATGTACCTAGGGACGCCCCTAGGTACATCAGACAAACTGTCCTTACGTACATTATTGCACTTTTTTTTTTAAAAAAGGACAGCAGTTAGTTATACATTAAAAATAGATTAGACCTAACCATGGCTTGAATTGTGAAATAAACTAACAATTCAACCACTAGTTCAACTAAATTCATATATTATTAGTAACTAAGCAATTACAAATAGAAAGCAATCTTTAAAATTTACTTTTCAGACCTAAAATCAATGAATTACTGTTAAAAAAAAAAAAAAATCCAAATCAAAGCAGTTCACATAAACAAATACACAAAACACACAAAAGAAGCGGTGCCACCACATAAAACTTTTTAGTTTCCTTCATTTTTCCCCAAATATAACCTGTGTCCCTAGGTACAACACTCTCCCCTACATTTAGAAAATAAAAATTCAAATAAAACACAGTTGCTTAATTTAATGGAACCATGGGGATTTTTTAATACTGTATATGAATCAACAAGAATTGACCAATATACTGAGAGTATAATAGATTTATGTTTTACAAATACTAATAATATAACATATCAGATATTAAAAAACCAATAAGCGATCATCTACCGATTTTATATACGAATTATGATGAGGGGAGAGATGTGAGTAAACAAGATAATGTGAAAGAGATCAGGAATTTTGCCTAATTAAATATAGGAAAATTCAAATGGAATATAAAAAACATAGATTGGAATAGGATATTAGACGAAGGTCTGCATAGTAATGAGATGTATGACAAATTTATCTATATAATAAAAGAATACGAAAAATTATTTAAAACTATAAGGATTAAAAACAGAAAACAAGATAAACCATGGTTTAACAAAAATATATATAGGGCTGAAAAGATAAAAAGTAGAGCTTTTAAAAAATTTCAGAAAATAAGAAATAGAACAGAATGGAACGATTTTAAAGTAAAAAGAAATCTTACAACACAAATGGTTAGAGAAAAGAAAAATACTATAAAAATAAGTTCTTGAATAAGAACATGAAACAATGGAAAAACATCAACGAAATATTGGGAAAAATCAAATAAAATTAAAAATAGATAATAGAGAGGTTACTGATAAAGGAGAATTGGTGGAGCAAATTTAATACATACTTTACCAATATAGTGGAAAACATGATAAAAAATGAGTAAAGACAAGTCAAATATGATTTGAATGATATTGAAGGTCAAATAATAAATAGTATGCATTTTGGTGAAATTACTTTACGCCAGAAAAGAAATTAAAATAATATAAGAAAATAAATTCACAGGATAATATGATGAGACTTTACAACCAAAAATAATAAACAATGTAAAATAACTTAAATATCCATTATTTATATTTAATAAAATAATTGAGTCAGCAGAAATACTAACAAATGAAAATATCTAAAGTAATCCCCATTTTAAGAAAGGAGGGAAAAATGATATCAACAATTTTAGACCAATATCTATACTGTCAACTTTTGCTAAACTACTGGTGGTTAATATAATCATTAATTGATTATTTGAAAAAATGAGACTGGCCTCAAAATCAATTTGGCTTCCTAAAAGGAAAATCGACAGGTGACATATTGTTAAAAACTATCGTAAAAATTCAAAATAAAGCAAAAAGAAAATGAACATGTAATGGACTGAAATTCTTCGACCTCTGTAAGACATTTGATGTTTTGACAGAGAAAGATTATTAAAAATGGAGAACTATAACACAAGGTATGGTGTGTTAAATTATTTGATAGTTATTTGACTGGAGAGATGTCAAGTGGTTAATATCAAAAAAGATTATTTCTAAACAAAATGAAAAATTTTGTGTACTGTAGGTCTATCCCCGGTCCATTACTTTTTAATTTATATTGATATCGCAATGAGTGTTGAAGAGGTGGACATGCATGCGGATGACACGAGTCTATTAATTATATAGAACCTTAGAAGGGTTATTTAAAAAGCTGAGGAAAACTAGGCATTCTATATGATTGGTTTATAATCACCATTTGTCAATACAAACAAAACAAAATTCAAGGGGATATTTAAAATACAACAAAAGGATAAATGGATTATACTATAAATTAAGTGCATAAAGGATGATGAAATTAAATGAACAAAGGAATGGAAATTTTTGGGGGTGTTAATTGATGACAAACTGATTTGGAACAAACACAGAAACAATATGTAAAAATGCGTGGAGAGCAGTGGAATCAGCAGCTGCATGTCACAACAGCATGTCACACAACCTTTATTATGCATTAATATAACTTAGGGAGTAGAATGACTAAAATAAGCTAATACAGTCAATTATAGTAGATTAGAACACTTACAACTGCAGGACACAAATCAAATCAGCACAGATAAGAAATAAAACATAAATACAGAATACTTGATGCTGTTGGAGAAACATACATGAATTATTTTCAGAGAAAGTAATATATGAACAAAGTGCCAAACAGTAAACACATAATAAATACAATAATTTTTAAAAGAAGAGTAAATAAAAGCAAAAATACAAGACTAATGAAGAAATATGAACCTATTAAAATAAGGACTAGAATGGGTGAAACAACAAATTTCAATACTGGAAACAGTTGCCGGAGTCGTTATAAGATAGAGAAATATTTTAGATTTCAAATCTGTCAACAAAGATATTAACCAGAACAAATTAATCACAGGTGTAATCTTGAATAGAGTTAATGTATGTTTTATGTATTTCCCACTATGCCATGGTCATACAACTTTATAAATGTTGAATAAAATTCCATTGATATTGTATGAGCATGAAAATAAAAATTTGATATATATGAGTATATACAATTTTTTTCTACTGGATTACAGAATAATAATAAGTAATTTCTTGCTTCTGAGTGCACTGAAAACACAAAGTACTATTAAAAAATATATTTTACATGTAGGAAAAATAAGCTGTCTGTCTGTCGCTTTTTTCAAATTTTTTTTGATGCCCTGACACTTGAGCACATGTATAAATCTGAGCCTGATACAAAGCAATGGAACAAAATTGAAAATCGTGTAAAAGGGATGAAGCAGGATTGGCAGTGCAAGTTTCCTGTACCAGATGCAAATTGGATTTCGCCACTTTCACCTATATACAGAGAGAAGAATCTAATTTGGGGATTCCAATGTGGAATCACGAGTATGGATGTAAGGTTGACTGATACACAGTAAGATACAACGAACTACCTGAATCACACGATCCAGTGGATAAGCATAGAAATCACACTTTTACTAATCATACCAACTACTTTAATTACTAGTTATTAAACGCTCAAGAACATTTTACTATCGCATCTATCTGGAGGACAGATTGCTCATTGGGTCACACACGATTCGATGGCCCCGTCACTCCCGGTACTGGGTGACAAGGTTTATCAGCTTCAACTTTATACTCAATTGGGGTTGCCTGTTGAAGATCCTCAAGTTAGATTCTTCTCTCTTTACTAGATATAAAATTGAACAATTTTGAGTCTCAATTCCTGCCAGAAAGAGTGGTGTAATGCCCACCACCCATACTGAAACTGATAAAAGTACTGAAATGCATGCAACTACTTTGTTACGCCCCTCATTGCGCACAAAATTGATGGCCAAAATACACACCACAATGCATGAAATAAGTACAGAAATGTTTGAAAAATATGCATCATAAGACACTGACAGGGTAAAATTTTTTCTTGGTTTTGGGGAGAGCAGCGTCTTAAAAATGGAAATTTTGCCTCACTCTTTGAATTTTTTTAAAACATTGAAATAGAGTAAATGGCCTCCTTGTCTATACCAAGTTGTGCAATCCATAGATTAGCCTGAAAATATTACACTTAGTCTTACTAAAGTATGATGCATATTGAGAAATATCACCACAGAAATGTGTGAAAACAACAAAATTTTTCTAACTGCATTATTATCTACACTATTATATCATTTACAATGGAAACATATTCTGTAGCATTTTTCCCATTTTTATTTAAAATTTAAAAAGAAAAGCCTTTTTAGCCTTTTTTTAAAAAAAAAGAAACATCAAATTAATTTGATTGAATTACAAGCGGATTAGAAAAATACACACTTTTTGAAAATTTTATGAAAATTTTGCAGAAATATTCAAAGTAAGTAATAAGTATACACACAAAGGCAAAGTATGCAAAAACATGCTAATGCATAGAAATCTGGGCTCTAGTTATCATAAATATAGATCCTTAAACTTAGCAAGTTGCAAACCTTTGATTTTCAATGTTGAAAATTGCATAGAATTAAACTTTGCACAGAAAATTGTGTTCAAGGGAATTATACAGCTGTATTTTTAGCAACAAGTAATAGGCACTAAATTATTTCCTTTCATGAACTTCTTACTTTTGGATTCAGATATTTCAATAATTATATATACAGGGTGTCCCCAAAGTGAGAGAGCTGCACCGCTTGCTGCACTGTGCTTGGGAAAGCAGTAAATTTTTTATCAGACAAAATTTTAAAATTGCAAATCTTGACACCAGATGGCGCTGCAGTCTGTGAAAACTTAAATACGATATTTTCAAAATATCCACCATTTGCAGCAACAACATGGCGTAGTTTGAGAACAAATTTCGTTGAAACTCATGTAAACGTCTCAGCCAGAATGGCCTCACATGCAGCTGAGATGTAATGTTCCAGTTCTGCAGTCGTTTGTGGATTGTGGCAGTACATCTGGTCTTTCAGGTGTCCCCACAGAAAGAAGTCACAGGGGGTCAAATCTGGCAAATAGGGATGCCAGTCCATCTCACTTCCCGTATGCATGCAATATTCTAAAGTAATTACACGATCATCGAAATGTTCACTGAGGAAATTAAACACTTTGGCCATTCGATGTGGCCAGGCACCATCTTGCATGAACCACAAGGTGTTTTTAGAGTTCTCCAAGGCATTGTGTACCATCACAAATTCACACAGAATGTCAAGATACTGTGCTGCAGTAATCTTTTGGAGTTGAAAAAATGGGCCAATGAGTCCTTCAGAGGAAATGGCGACTCAAACCATTACTTTTACAGGATGCAGGGACGGCAACAGGAGGATTTTTCGTTCTCCAAATGTGCCAGTTGTGTTTATTCACAAAGCCGTCCAGATAAAAACACGCTTCGCCCGTAAACCAAATGTCTCCCACATCGATATTGCCGACATCAAGCTATTACAGCATGCAGTTCGCAAACGTCTCTTGTGCATTCATGGCAGCAGCAGTGAGGGGTTGCCGAGTCTGAATATTGTATGGAAACAAGTGTAGGCTGTGACGCATGATGTGGTGAGTGGACATTCATGGTATTCTAAGCTGAGCTGCTGTTGGATCACCTGTTGGACAATCTCAGCATTAGCTATGACTGTCGAATGTGGTCGCCCGACTTTTCGAGCATGGTCATCGTTCACATTCCCAGTCCGTTGAAATTTTGCAAACAGAGCCTTTATCATATCCCTTTTCGGTCCTTTGGTCACATTGAATTTCTGCTGAAAACTTCGTCTTGTTGCAACAACACTATGATTCAGGCAGTGGAATTCCAGAGCCAAAAATATCCATTGTTCCAAGGAATATACCATTTTCGCATAGCAAACTGGAAATCTCTGAACAGCACAAGTTAACAGTAGGAAGACAAAGTACAGAATGGCGATCTCACGGACTATGGCTTCTATATAGCTTCTCGCGGATCGCCTGCAGTGCCATCTGGTGTCAAAATTTGCAACTAATTTTAAAATTGTCTGATAAAAAATTTACTGCTTTCCCAAGCACAGTGCAGCAAACGGGGCATCTCTCTCGCTTCCTTCCTTCTTTTTTTATTAATTTTTCAAATAGGCCCATCACTTTTGGGACACCCTATACACACATGCATACACATACACAGTAAAACTTGCTAAGTTGGTCACCTGCTTATTTTGGACCGTGACAAGGAACCAAAAAAGTTTATGTAGTAAGAAGGGGTGACACATTCCTAACTTGACTACCTGCCTATTCTGGATGTTGACCAGAGAATTAGTTGAAATTTGGTACAAAGTATGATAAATATTATCAAAATCCCTTTGTAAACTGATCATCAGTAATGTAATCTAAAATTACTGAAAACTTGCAGTACTGTAAAAAAACATTGGAAGCCCAGTCAAAATTTAAAGAGCACAATCAAGCAAAAATTAATGATTATTTTGGAGTTAAACAGATTTTGTAAACTATGCAATTAAAAATTAAATAATTTTAATGACAGTATACGGTCAATAAGCATTTCTATTTGTGATGCGTGCATAATATACTAATGGAGTGCACAAGCAAAGTGGTGTGTCCTTTATAATATACACACATACAACGAACGTACTATATATGTTTCTTTCTCGGTTTTTTTTGGGGGGGGGTAAGCATTATACCTTTATAAGTTGGCCAACTGTCTAAATTGACCAAGAAAGTGTGGAACCATTTGGTGGTCAACTTAACAAATTTCACTTCATATATATATATATATATATATATAATCACATCATTAGATGAACATAAAAATGGAATTTTATCGAGATAAAAAAATGAAATATTTGAAATAGTCCAGACTCTCTGATTTAAAAATTATTTTAAAATTTACATACTAGGAAAGGAGGAAATACTAAATTATACATATTTTCCAAAATTTGCTCTTATATACCCTTCACTGAACTTATAAATATGTATTAAAAATTAAATATAAAAATCAGTATTAACATTTATTAGATCGCATTACTTTAAAATCTTAATAGTTGAAAACAAAATTTAGACGGATTGTTAAAAAGAAATTTAATACACAATATTTACACACAAAAAATTAAAAAATTGACATCATAATATCAAGTCCTGTAAATAATTGTTACTTCGCAGCAAACTAATAGTTACAAGGTAAATAACATGTTAGCCATCCTGTCTTCATTTTGGTGGTGGTGGTTTTGTCTTTCCTATGCCCACTATTGGTTTCTTTTACTATGTTGGTGTCTGGCAGTATTTACTGCTAGTTAAAGGTAGTATGTTGTCAATCGCTTCTTCATAGAGGCACTATACAGGTGATTGGTATCATCCCCACAATATATATACAGTAGAACCTCCATATAACGAAATGGACGGTTCCATGAAAAAAATTTGTTATGCAGAAATGATGTTATTCATGAACCAGGGCAGTGCAATATGATACCACAATTAAAATCCCGTTTTTCAGTAAACGACTGTTTCTCATAAATAACATTCAACCATTTAAAAATAGATGTTTTTAAGTGTGAAATATACATGCGTATAAAAAAAAAAATAGTTGAACAATTCTTTCCTTAAATGAAAATGTATTTAATGTCTTTTTAAAATATGTCTAATATCCTGCTGCACAACAAATGGTGATGTTGATTCATCATAAAAATATTAGAACTCCTGTAAGAAATTTGCAAGACCTGGATTTCTGGTAATGAAACAAGCAAAAAAGGGCAACAAGTACTACTATTCAAACAATACAGTGTATTCAAGGACAATTAGGGCCTGCTTCTAGTCTAGCAGCTTTGCACTGTATGGGGCAACCAGACACAGGTGTTTGTGCTTAGGAAAACTCTTTATTAGGGAGTTTAAAGTCCCTTAGGCATGCCTTATTCTGTTTGTTTGCCACGTATTTTAAAATCGTATTGTATTCCCACAGTATTAGGAAGCCCGATGTCGCTGACGTGACCACTCGATTTTCTGTTTTAGTCGTTAAAAATTTCGTTATATAGAAACACTTTCGTGTATAATGACCATGGGGATTTACCAAAACTTCGCTATATAGAAAATTTCAGTATACAGAAGTTTGTTATACAACGTTGTATAAAGGTTCTACTGTATATACAACTAAGCCTATTTGGGGATCCAATCCAAACCCAGACATCCAGAAGGCAGTGATTATACCTACTGGGGCCCTGTCTTTGGACCACCAAGTCAGAGATTAGTATTTTACATGATTTCATATTGACGTTTCATCTAAATTTCAAAAGAACTGGTATTCTGCCACATTTGACAATTCTTCCAACATGGAGATCACAAGTTGATTCTATTTTTTTTTAGTTATGCAATCAAAAGCACTGCAGCTTAAGCAATTTCTGACAATGTCCCTTTATAGCATGGAAGTCAATTTGTTTGTTGATGAAGATCAAAAGTTAAGAGCATCACCAATTTTGATTTCCATTATTATAGCTAAAGAGATGAGTTTCAAGGTTTTGAAGACTTTTGAACTCAGTAAACATCACTGATCACAAGATATTAAAACCCAGTTATTTCGACATCATGTAAGTTTGTAAACGACGCTTGAGTTAATCAGCTTCCTTGTCAAGGAACAGGTTCACCTTCAATTTGGACAAAGGGAGATCAGTCTCCAAATGTTGTGTTTTTAAACCTTACACCAGTGTCAAAATAACTGTTTGTTATGAAATCTCTTGGTGAAACTCTGTATTGTTTTGTTGTAAATATTAAATTTGTTATTTTTAATCTGATGTGCCAATATAAAACACTGATGTAAAATGAATTTTCCGGGGGAAAAATCAACAAAAAATGGTTTTTTCCATCATGTTAAAATTTTGGAAAATTTTACATCACTAATGCTGACAAAACAAAAACCATGGCCCCTAGTCTCCAGGTGCTGGAGTGCTCCTGATCAAGGCAGCGGTCAGTGTGGCATGAAAGCAGGGGGTGCTAAGAATCACTGGAATGGCCCAGGCTGCCGTTTGTTATTGACCTTGGCTACGTATAATGGACGATCCCTTGCTTCTGAAGCAAAACTTCAGGAATTGGAAGAGGAACTAGACAAGATCAAATGGGACATTGTAGGACTCAGTGAAGTTAGAAGAAAAGGTGAAGAGTTGGTGGAACTTAAAAGTGGACATTTGTTTTATTATAGAGGAACGGAAACTGGAAGAACAAGTGGTGTTGGCTTCTTAATCAACAAAAGAATTAAAGACTGCCGTCTAGAACAGTGTTTCCCAACGTGGGGCCCATACCCCATGGGGGGGGGGGCAATTTGATTATTGAGAGGGTCAATTCCAAAATGGACTCCACTGTACATAATGTAATAAAACTGTAATAAATGTAATAAAAATGGGACCACTGTACATAACTAATGCAATATATATAACTAATATAATGTACATAATTAATGTAGTATACATGTATAATATAATTTTGTATTTAATGTATGTTGGGGGGTCATAAATAATTGGGGGGGGGGGCACGAAACTTTTGGTTACTATAAAAGTGGGTCGCGGCTTGAAAAGGGTTGGGAACCACTGGTCTGGAAGTTGAAAGTACATCAGATCGAGCAGCGAGTTGTTGTTCAACTAACCCAGCGATACCAACTTCAGATAGTACAGGTATATGCACCAACATCAAGCCATACCGACGAAGAGGTTGAAGAATTTTATGAAGAAATCAAAGAGTTACACACCAAAGGGAAACAACATATCAAGCTCATCATGGGAGATTTTATTACTAATAAAGTTAACGCCCATATTCAAAATTAGGCTTATGTGACAATTGTGCTAGCCCTGAGAAGGGTAATAATATCTTACATGGGAGATTTTAATGCAAGAATTGGACAACAGGAACAAGGAGAGACATCGGTTGGTAAATACGGATATGGGGAAAGGAATGAACGTGGCGATCAACTCATCGAATTTGCAGAAGCTGAAAATCTTAGCATCATGAATTCATTTTTTAAGAAGAAACCACAAAGAAAATGGACATGGAAACACCCAAATGGAGGAACCAGCGAAATTGACTATATACTGGCAAACAAGAAATCAATTATTGAAGATTGCAGTGTACTGAACAGATTTAATACTGGAAGTGATCATCGAATGGTGAGATGTAAAGTGCACTTAAATACTAAATTAGAAAGGCAGAAGCTCATTAGGAAACAAGTAAGTAAGAGGGTGGATTTAATGAAACTGAAAGTAAATACCGAGGCATTCAAGTTGGAATTAAAAAATCGCTTTTCTGCACTGGAAGGACTTATTGATGAAAGTGATATCTCAGAAGCAAATGAAAACATTGTTAAGACAATAATTGAAACTGCTGGGGAAATTGGTGGTGTAATATGTAAAAAGCACAATAGCAAATTATCTGAGAAGACGAAACAGCTCATGAAAAGGCGAAGAGATATGAAGGTGGACAATCGAAATACCAGTTCCAGGATTGAGTACATAGAACTTTGTAAAACTCTGCGCAAAAGCATGAAAGAAGACATAAGAAAATTCAATTGTGAGTTAGTAAGGAAGGCCATTGAAAATAACAAGAGCCTTAGGGTTGTTAAAGGAAGTTTATCTGTTGGGAAGAAACACATCATTGCATTAAAAGGAGAGGATGGCACCGTAACAAGAAATAGGGAAGAAATACTTAGAAGAGTTGAAGAATTCTACAAAAAACTATATGAAAGTAACAGTGGATTAAACGAAGACACTGAAATAGTCGAAGGAACAGCTCCTAAAATCTTAAAAGAAGAAGTTTCATTTGCAATAAAAAGTATGAAGAAAGGAAGAGCCCCTGGCGATGATGGTATTACATTAGATATCCTAAAAGAAGCTGGAGAATATGTAGAAGACATACTTGCAAAATTCTTTACCAAATGTCTTAACAGCGGTAACATACCAAACCAATGGGATTCTGCAACAGTAATTCTTTTGCATAAAAAAGGTGATAAAGAGGATTTGAAAAATTACCGACCAATTAGCTTGTTACCTGCTATTTATAAAATCTTCACAAAAGTGCTAACACATCGCCTGCAGAAAAAATTAGATGCAGCTCAACCAAGAGAACAAGCTGGATTTCGAAGTGGATTCAGTACAGTGGACCATAGCGTTTCCCCTAGGCATTTTCAGGAGGGAGCAGTGCCCCACCCCTACCTTTTTTTCATAGCGGTAAAAGCACCCTGCCCTGTCTGGTTTAAAAAAAAAAGAAAAAAAAAACTCAGGACTCTGCAGAAATTTCCATTCCTCCACTACTGACACGTAAGAGCATGACTTATTATTTTTTGGTTCCCGGGCAATAAAGCCAGAGAGATGCCAATTTGTATGGATTTTAACTCCACCTTATGGTTTTACAGTTGATACCAAGAAAACTACGGAAAACCTCATTCAATATCCTCACATGCAATTTTCTCACCCGGCCCCTCAAAAATTCATGTTTTTTATGGGGGTTTTTTTGTAAAAAAATGCACTTTGCAGATGACCAGTGCCTTCCATGTTTGGATGTGATGCTTCCGACTTGTTCTCTTGTTTCTCTGCTACTCTTTACATCTAGTTTTGTGTGTAAAAACTGCTTTGCAGTTCGATTAAAACAACAAACGCAGCCATGATTGTGAAACAGCTTTGGGGAAAAAAGAAAATCAGCAGACAAAACTTTATCGCTAAGTGTATCGCGATATTTTCAGTAAGGAATGACCATTTTACAAAGCATCGAAAGTTTTTAAATTTTTATGTGAACTCGCAGTTTTACCATATTTTGAATAACTTTTTACTCTCAGCATTTTATTAAAATTTCCTCATGATACTTTAAGAAATAGCGTGTGATTTGCGCCGAGATTTTGCGGCATATATTTCGGGATATTTCCCCCTTATGCTTTCGTTATCTACACACGCAGAGGCGTGCAGATTAATTTAAAAGTAAATTTAACTAATCAATATATTTAATTTATTTACATAATTTATAATCCTATTCTGTGAAAAAACGCCACCTGGTGCCTGTTTCTGGAACTTAAAAAATAACTATTTGGCTTAAAAAACGATTTTAACGTTAATTAACGAGTGATGATTTTATTCGATGCGTGATTTCATCCTTAATATGCCGCCTACCGGCAAAATTGTGAACTTTTTAAATGTGATGTAATTAACGAATATTGGTCATTTTTTAGTATTTTTCCATCAAAATAGAGGAATTTTGCCCTGATACGCCACCTACTGGAGGGTACAAACTTAGCGGTCATTAGTCGCACTTTGCACCTATAAATTTCCATCCAAAGAAATAATACGTCCACAGTTGAAAGTGGGTGCGTTTTGTTGACAAAAGCTAATTTGCGTATTTCAACAATTTTAGCTTCTCAAGAGGAAATCAGGGAAGAGGTTTCAAAATTACAGAAAAAGAAACAAAGAACTTAATATTTATGAAATTTTACTTTTTCAATGAAATATGTGACTTTTCATCTTTATCATACTCATTCTCATTCATTTGATTAAACTATTTTTTACCTACTACAAAACTCATGTGAAAACCAATTTTCCTGCAAAAAATAAATTGCGGTGTTTTTCTTCTACAAAACGTATGCAAAAGTTTTTTTTCTACAAAATCGATACCGAAAGCCATTTTTCCTGCTACGAAACTGATACAAAAGGTCATTTTTCCTGCTACAAACGTGATACGAATGGTATTGCTGAGTGTGTGGTCACTGTATAAGTACATAAACATACACAGTTATTAGGAATACTTAAATGTTGTTTCAAGGTGGGGGAGGGGGGTTAGATGATTATGTTAAAGAGATTAAAAAGAAAACCAGGAGGGGCTCATTGTGGAAACATTGAAAAGCGTGCAATGGAAATTACAATTATAGTACCTGAAGAAAAGAATTTTGAGCTAAATGCAAAACTTTTTATTGATATGCTTAAAGAAAACATTTTGCAAAGGATGTAACTTGTCAATAGTAATAATGCTTGGTATCTTAGATTTATGAAATTATTCAGATGGAAACATATTTTATGGTATAACAGAAATGAAAGAACTGGCTGAGTTTTATAAGATGAATGAGTATGACTTACAGCCGAGTGAGGTGAATTTAAACCTTTATATTTTGTTACAGATGAAGATGCACAAAAGCCATTGACCATCACTCACCATAATAAATCACTTGCAGGACACTTCAAAAATTACTTTTCATTGCTAATACTTTACCTGTGTCAACTGCAGAAGTTGAAAGAATTGTTTCTCAAGTGAAGCTTATTTTAACAAGTCACAGAAATAAACTAAAGATGAAAAATTTAGATAATTTAGTATCCATTAATGCAATAGCACTGTCTGTATAAATAAAGCAGTTAAATACTGTCTAAGTAAAAAAAATAGAAGGCTATTTTATTGAATATTTGTAAGCTGTTTTGTCTATTGGAAATAACATAAAACTCAAGAAGTTATGAAAAAAAGTTTATTTTATTTAGTGCATTTTACTTATAAAGAGGATGTACTCACGTTTTGATAACAGTACCTCTTTGCTTACTGAGTATACCAAAAAATCTATAAGATATAGTACAGAAAAGTAATGCAACTAACAACATTTTCAATTAAAAGTTGATTTATAATGTTTATATGTATGTAAAGTTCATATTAGGCATACAAGTATTCCTAGGAACTTTCGGATAGAAATATCTAACTCGTTTGAATATTCGTCAGCAAGATGTTATTTTGAATTTATCCCATATTCACTGGCAAGCTTTCTGATTAGGAAACGAAAATTGGAAAAAGTGTAGGAGTACTTGTGAATGTAATGTGACCTATATTTTGATTTGATTTTAACCACCGATTTTGCTACTATAACCTGATTACGCCATATGCATAAAATCAGATTTAACAAAAACGATTTTAGTTATTTTGAATAATTCGGAACTAGGTTTATTAAATATACATTATACAGAGCTGAATTCAATAAACTAAGCTGTGATCCCAACGAAAAAAACAACCAACAACGAACCCCTTTCATTAAAAAAGTGCCTTGTTCACGTTAAAAATATCTCTTTCGTTCAGCTACAGTGCCCTTTTATGAATGAGCGCCCTGCCCTTTTTTTTAATCTAGGGGAAACAGTGGACCATATTCAAGTATTAAGAGAATTAATTGAAAGAACACATGAATATGAACTTCCATTGTGTGTTGCATTTATTGACTATGAGAAGGCCTTTGACTCTATAAAAACATCAGCAGTCATCAACTCTTTAAGATCAACAGACATTGAGGATGTGTACATTGACATGGTGAAACGTGTGTATAAAAATGCAAGTGCAAAATTTCGGTTACATAAAGATACCAAAACTATCAAAATTGGTAAAGGTGTGAGGCAGGGAGATACCATTTCTCCAAAACTTTTTACTTCAGCTTTACAGATGATTTTTCAGCTGATAAATTGGAATAACAAGGGAATAAAAATAAATGGTGAATATTTAAATCATTTGCGGTTTGCTGATGACATTGTTATTTTTTCAACGAACCCATTAGAACTCCAAGACATGGTACAGGAGCTCTCAACTAGAAGTAAAGAAGTTGGACTCAAGATGAACCTACAAAAAACTAAGATCATGTTCAATAATTTTGTAGAGGAAACAAAAATACAAGTTGACAACATTGAGCTAGAAATTGCTGATTCATATATTTACCTTGGCCAGCTGATTTCAATGGATGGCAACATTATGAAAGAACTCAACAGACGTATTAAACTTGGCTGGAGTGCATTTGGAAGAAACAGTTTTATCCTGAAGGGGAAATTGCCTTTGTGTCTAAAAAGAAAGGTCTTCAACCAGTGTGTATTGCTAGTTCTCTCTCTTACAGCTCAGAGACATGGAGTCTAATTGTTTGTTTGTAGTTTTACGGCTCAAGGAATACAATGGTCATGCTGTGCTGGGACTCCACTGTGTTCTGAGGAATCTGAACCTCTTAAGGCCTAGGAAACCAAACCCAGGACTACAGTGAGCAGTGCGATCTTTATGAGATCTCTGAGTAAGCGTTCTTTGCACTGCTGGGAGTCGAACCTAGGTTAATGGCACACTAGGCAAAGTTACCAAACTGCGCCACCACAGGGCCCCCATGGAGTCTAATGAATGTAGCAATACAGAAACTACAGACAATCCAAAGGAGCATGAAGAAGTGCATGCTTGGGATAACTAGGAGGGATCAAGAAAGAAACACTTGAGTGAGAGGACAAACAGGAGTAGAGGACATCATTGTTAAAGTAAAAAAGGTTCACATGGCAATGGACTGGGGATATCGCAAGAACTGATCAATGATGTACAACTGAAATTCTCAATTGGATTTCAAGAGACCACCGAAGACCCAGAAAACAGGTTGGGGTGACATGGAAGCGAATTGCTCAGGATAGACTTGTGTGGAAAACATTTGGAGAAACCTTCATCCAGAAGTACAAAGACAATGGTTGAATATTTTATTTTTATATATATATATATGTGTGTATGTATAAAAGTAAATGCTTTTATCTTTGCTTTTTTTTGCATACATAAGCTTTATTGTTATTTTATATGCTACTATGTCTGATCTTTGAAATTCTTAAATGCAGAGTTTGCAATTTTTGACGGGATCGTATGTTGATTTAGTTATTATGCATTATTTTGATATGTTTTGTAATTGGCAGACACTTGGTACCAATATCTGCATAAAATTAGCAATATATATTTCTTTAAAATTCTTTGTGCTCAGCTGTGATTTGTTGCAATTGATTGGTTTTGCCTGTCCACACTGAGAATGTTTGATTCTAAATAAGGGTTTTTGTCAGTCAATGTATTACATCTAATTGCGTGATTTACTATGTTTTATATATATATATATATATATGTGTGTGTGTGTGTGTGTGTGTGTGTCATATTCAACCATTGTTTATCCACTGCTAAATGCAGGTTTTTCCAAATGCCCATCCCATGTGTCTGTTCAGAGCAATTCACTTCCATATTGCCCTAACATGTTTACCAACGCCATCCGCCTATCTAATCTGAGAACTTTTCGTAGGTCTCTATCATTAGGGGTGTTTTCCATGTCCATTTTGTTTAGTTTCTTCTTTAAAAATTTGCATTATAATACCAAATTTTCAGTTTTGAAAATTTGACAAGTTGATTAATTCGATTAAGCTTTATCATAGTTTAATCAATTAAGCTTTATCATAGTTTAACCAATTAAGCTTTATCATAAGCGTATATGTAAATGAAAACTATTGTTTATTTCAAAATACAACATCGGCCTGTTCGGCCTAAGCTGGAGACAGACATGAACAATTAGTTTAACCAGGCAGTAAAGTAATAATAATAACAACAATAATTATGAAGAACGTAATCAGAACAATATTATTTAAATGCTTGACAATCTGAAAAGAAGTGATGATGAGGAACAAAATGTTTCGGAATTGAGAGAGTTCCAGTCTTTGATGGTTTTGGGGAAAAGGCTCAATTTACAAGTATCAGATTTGGCATGTACAGACAATAGTTTGAGGGGATGGTCACGACGATTAGGTGTATGGGGAGTAGAGAAAAGTATTGGATTAGTAAAAGGAGGCATAAGACCATGGGTACATCTTTAAAAAAGCACTAATCGATGATGCTTGCAGGTAGTGACCAAAGTTCCAATTTAAGTGTAGAAATAGGTTGGTAAGAAGACCAAGAATTGCATATAAAATGGGTGACTAAATATTGGATAGCTTCAGTTTTGGTAATGTTATTAAGTTGATGAGGGTCTCAAACCACACCTCCATGAGATAAAATCGGCAAAATATAACTTTTATAGCAAAGTAGGCGAATTTGAGCTGTGGAGTGTTTGAGCTGTCTTCGAAGGTAATAGAGTTTGGATCTAGCCTTGCTTATTGTTGTAGTAATATGCACATTCCATCGAGGTTGGTAGTAAAAGTTAACCAAGGTATTTATAAGATGCTATAGGAGTAATTGACATATTTTCAAGTTTTACATGAAAAGTGAAGGATTACGTTTACGATGAATTTGAAGAAGAGTTGTTTTAAAGGGATTTAGTTATAGGGACTATGATTTAGACCAGTTGAAAATTAGATTTAAATGAAATTGGGGATTTTCATGATCAATAGGGAAGGTGATCTTGGAATAAATAATACAGTCATCTTCAAAAAGACGAATCGGAATTTCATTAATATTACAATTTATCAGCAATAGTAGGTTATATTATAGGGTTAGTTACTATCCAGGAAGTTGGTCTCTGAAAATATGACCTGTGGATAGGGCAATTCTGCTGCATAATGCTTATTTAGTAACGTAATAGTTATTTGTATTACTGTTTCGAAACTGGTATTTTTAAATTTTTTTTTCTATGTTAGTGTTACGCTTCTTTCGGGAATTTTTTTTTTTTAATTTTTGGGAAATTCAAGGTTCTCCCAGTGACTGTTTTGTGAATTTTGTATTTTTTTTTCTGTGAAAAAATTACTGCCCTACTAATATGTAATTGATTTCACTGATTCCTGTATTGGGGTGCTTCCCTGTGTATTTCCTAAGTGCTTTTTCTTAAAAAATTAATTTATAATGTTAAGATTTTTTGCTTCTGCACCTTTGATACATTGTGATCACCACACTCATTCCGTACCCCACATTCATATTTTTCAACTGATGTTTCACCTTGTTCCTGTTGTCCAATTTGAACATTGAAATCTCCCATGATTACCTTGAGATACATCGCTTCCTCTTGGTATATAATTGTTTGACTTCTTCATTATGTTCATTAACCTCGTTGTCCAAATGACTTGATGTTGGTGCACATGCTTATATTTGTTCATACCGCTGCGTTAGTTGGATAACAAGCCTCGTAGATTGACCTGGTGTATTTTCAAGTTCTCAAATACAGTACTTAATTCTTCTGTTTATTAAAAAAAATGAGATAACCCTTGTTCTTACAATTTTCGTATCTCTATAATAAAACAAATATTCAATTTTAAATTCCACAAAGTCTTCACCTTTTCTTATTTTACTCAGAGTAATATTCCATATATAATCTTTTTCAGTTCTCCTAATTCCTAACTTCAAAAACAAGCAAGTATCCATTGTAAATAATCAAAGTCAATAACAAGTGGCAGTCTGGGCCATTTCAGTGATTCTCAGTACCCCTACTTTCAGGTTATTTTCACTGCTGCCTTAATCAGGAGAAATCTAGAACTCAGAGATTAGAAGTTATAATTTTGTGTATAAAGGCGCATTGGAGAAATTAGCCATAAGCTCATCATGTTGGTCAGACTGTTTTGTGATTCTTAACTAAGAGTGTAATAGAGCCAGAATGCACTGGAATGTAATCCCGGCACTGCTTCTTTTAATGTCTCTCCCATGCCATTCTGTCCCTCAGCCCCCTTCCAGCAATACCACCAAGGACACAGAGAATTCCAGCACCGCTTAATTTATGACTATACCCCTGTTCTTAACCATTTCATTACATCTTTCTATTCACAACTCAAGATATATAGCATTCAAGTATTACGCAAGCAATAAAGCAATATTTTGGCGATTCCAACCCCCCCCAACCCAATAAGCAAAAATTAACATTGGCTAACATAGGAAAATAAGCACAACAGCTATCCCCCCCCCCTCCCCTTACATAATACTTGAACGCTCTCGAAGGTACACAGTGACAAATTTAGCTACACAACATAAATATGTGTTAATTATAAACTAATTTATAATAAATCAGTCAGAGAAAAGCTACACATTTTTGAAGTCATACAAATAGTTCAAAACTATTAGGTATAAAATAACCAACTCTCACCTTAAGGCTGATAAAATTTGTGTACACCAGCGTTTCCATGCCTGAAAATAAAATAAAAATTTTGACCACGATTTTCAGAGACAAAGAAAATAGCCAATAGATTTGAATATGTGCTTTACATTTTGAAGTGAAGATTTTGCCTTTTATACATGTTGCAGCTAAAGCTTCAGACTAACCAGATTTTCATTTTCTCAAAAATCTGTTAAATCACATTGAACTAGTATAGAAGACAATGGCCCAATCTTTCAGAATAAAAGTACAAGTTAAAACATTGCTCCTATTCCCTGAAGGCCATAGAACAACTACTTCTGGCAACATGACTGGTAAGAATTACTGGGCCAAGTCATCTTCAGATTTTGAATACTGTAAGATTAAATATTCAAACAATGAAATTGGAAGCTTGTCTAAAAGTATTGTTATTGGAACTCGAGCATATGAAATGAAATGTTATTGAATTACAGTCAAACCCAGTTTTGACAAACAAGGGGCTGGAGAATTTTCTTCATTATAGCAATTATTTGATATAACCATATATATTATACATTAAACCAAACTAATTGAAATCATTTATTCATTATAACCATGAATTAGTTATATTTATGTTACAACCTAATTCAACTATATGTAAAACCAAATATGAAGGTGGCAATCTCGAATTTTACTCTAGTAATTTGTTGCGTATAAAAGGTACTGCAAGTGGTAGGTGGTGAAGTTGCATTCCTTATCAATTGATGTACTAATAACCACAATGGTTAGCCTAGAATGTAAAGCCTCAAACTATAGTCATTTTTTTCCTCTATGTATTGCCAATATCCTCTTCCAAGCTTCTTTCTTCAAACTGTACCATGCAATTCATTAAAAGCATCAATACCTTTGCTATGGTTGATACAGGAGAGTCGGTCACAGATATCTTGGAGTATTAGCTTGGATAACTTGCAAAATGTTTGAAAACAGTGATAAAATCAAACACTTATTCTAAATACATATTCTGACAAAAAAATCATCTAACAAAAATAATCTAATATTAACAAAACTTCATATATAAATACCTGCTAACTAAATATGCAAATGATAAAGCATTTTTATTCAATGAATGAATATCCGCTGCTACATCGCATTGGAACTGAACACCAGGATAGTGTATATTAAGAGTGATCTTCACTTTCAGAGACAGAACTTTCAGTGAATTTTGCTTGCATTTATCTACAATGATTATGGAAATACCTTGACGATGCATTCTCGTACACTATAAGCAAATGACAGAGTTTTAAAGAGAATGTGTCAGCAGACTGAAAAAGGTTAGATGAATAAATCACTGTATCAATCAGTATTTAGGTCAGAATGACATGACAACTGGACAATGTTGACAGGAATGGGTTGAAAACAGATTTTACTGACAAGAAGACAGCAGGTGGCATGGGGTGATGGTAGAATGGAAAGATAAGAATAATTGTGAGAACAGTTGTAATAATACCTCATGTGCTACTATCAACTGTCCATTATGTCACTGGTACTGAAGTGACCACCTGGATGATTGCTGAATGACTGCAAGAACAGGAACTATACTTATAATGTCTATTATACTACTGGCATCTATGAACTGCTAACAGCAACTGCAGTAGTGCCAGAGAGAAAGAAAGGGAGGGAGGTTAAGTAATATAATTGTTACCAGTATCTAATGGAGAATTCTAATTCTAACCTTTTTTTTTTTCAAACGTTTTTAAAAACAGTTGCTTTCTAATAATGAACAGTTCATTGCCATTTTTCATAAACAGAAATGTGCATCACTAATATGCACCAACATCAAGCCATACCGACGAAGAGGTTGAAGAATTTTATGAAGAAATCAAACAGTTACACACCAAAGGGAAACAACATATCAAGCTCATCATGGGGGATTTCAATGCAAGAATTGGACAACAGGAACAAGGAGAGACATCGGTTGGTAAATACGGATATGGGGAAAGGAATGAACGTGGCGATCAACTCATCGAATTTGCAGTGTTTTGAGTGCTTTTTAAACCAAGGAAGTAAGACAAGATCGCTACATTCCAAACTCACTTCACAAAAAGGAAACCAAAAGAAAATGGGCATGAGAAAGCCCATGAGGTAACAAGACAAAATCTGACTGTGATGTTTAACAACAAAAGTATATTCTGTGACAGTATTATCCTTAGTCATTTTAAAATTGGAAATGACCATAGAACGGTGACGGAGATGGCTAAAGTTAAGATAAACTGTCATAAAGGATGGGAGAAAATAATAAAACTTTCTAAAAAATAAAGCCAACACCAAGAAATTTCTCGAAAAACAAAACTAAACAGAAAATTTAAACTTATTCTGCTAAATTGCTTAGCTTCATTATAATAGATAGAGGACACAGATATAATAAGGACGACATGAAATAAATCTTAACATATTATAAAACAGTACGTTTGAGTATTCAATCTATAATGCCACCAACAATGCAGCCTAAGGAATCAAAAATCTCTAAATAAACAATAAGCTTAATTAAAAAATGACAGTTAATGAAGAATACAGGAAGAGTTGCTATCAAACTAGACTGTAAAAATTTGCAAGGTAAGAACTTTTTGTCATTTTTTTTTTGTGAAACTTATGTAGAAAATGTTTGAAGGTAAAGGCATCATAAGAGCAAAGTGCACACTAATCAAAGGAAGAAAGTAAGTACTTGCCCTAAAGTGCAATAATGGCCAAGTGTGCAGAACACGATAGGAAATGCTAGAGCGAGTAGCCGAATTTTATTCAGAGTTATATATAAAGGGAACAATCAACAAAAAGTAACAACAGTACTATTTAAGGACAAAATGCCAGATATTTTATTAGCAAAATTTTTTGCATATTTGAGGTCCCAAGAATGTATTATGGGTTATCACGGATGTGACCAATGGATTAACCTGACTTCCGAATCGCATTAAATTTACACACAACCAAACTTGCTGATAGTTAAACCTAACCTAGTGAGATGAAAAGTAGCGACCATAACCACTAAGAGACTGGTGTGCCATAAGATCAATGGAAAATCAGCAGGTAATGATGGTATTTTTATTGAAATATTAAAAGCTAGTGGTAAAAACGCTACATAAAATGCTGACAAATATGTTGTCAAAATGGCAAAAGATCTCCACTGCATGAAAGAATGTCAATGTTTTTTATATATTAATGAGGGGGCCTCAAAATAGTCTTGAGAGAGAACTATCAGCTAATCAACATTCTCCTCCTTATTCAGTCTTTGTCGCGATCATTACGAAAAGATTACCAGAACATTAAACAATGCACAACCTAAAGAACAAATAAGGTTTAAAAGTGGCTTTAGTACAATATATCACATGCAGATTGTCCAGCAAATCATAGAAAAATACAGTGAATACACAAAGCCACTACGTATTGTTTTTATTAACTATAAAAAACATTTAACTGTTTCTAAACCAACCATAATTAGTGTACTATACAACCAAGGTGAACACAGCTTATATAAATTTTGTCCCTGTATGAAGCAAAATATTTTTAATATTTAAATTCAAACCTTTGGTTAATATTCTGACATATAAGCTGAATTAAAAATTATATAAGCTACCACAATTCTAACTGAAATTAAATTAAATTGGTTGGTTGGATGTTTATGACGAAAGGACAAGAGCCATTCTGCGCCAGAAAAGGTGAGTGAAATTAAATTATAGATATACTCAAGTAACAAAATTCATTTATTGTTAGGCATCTAGAATTACATTGGACATTATAAAACAAGCATTACATTTACCGAGCATTGGAAATGAAAATCATATAATAATAGCTTAAAACATTACTTGAACAGGAAGCTTTATAACATTTCGTTTTGTTTTCTTCAAAAAATGCTTCAAAGATCCACTGGACATATATTCAGTAATAAACACAACCCTTGGTTTTTCTGAATCTTTATCTATCCAGTATTTGTGCAGTTTTACAATGTTAGGGTGATCAAGCAATGTAAGACTATCAAATACATCACGAATTTTCCCCTATAATAATAAAAAATATAAAAGAATATAAAAACTAGCCATAACTTGCTTACCTAAAAATGTTTGAGTAATGTATCTGAAAAACAAACAAATTTATATACCCATCAACTGGAAAATTGTAAAATTAGTATAAAGTGTGTCTCTCCAAATTCTGTTTCAAACTTCCCTGACTTTTCCAGACCAAATCTTAATCGATTTCCAATCACTAATTATAGTAAACAACACACAATGCATTAAAATTTGTGTAATCAGAACAAGTTTAAAGACTGTAAAATCTCCACTAACACAAATTCTAAAACCATTTATAACTTAATTACAGTGAATTTACAAATACAAAAATTATATTAAAAAAATTGTATTTCTTTACACTAAAAACTTGCATTAATTAAATATTTATAACACTTTCATCCAGCCCTTTTTGTATTTATTATAAAAGCATTTAACTATATAATTGCAAAGCTGATGCTTCATCTTCCATTCCATTTAAAGTGTGTATGACTATAAGGCAAAGGAGATTGGTATAATAAAAATTCCTTACAGATTGGATAATTTAGCTAAAAACTTTTTTTTTCCAAGTTTTAGTTACATATTTGGCAAACATTTTCTCCTGAGAAATATATGGGCTTAATTTTCTATAAATTATATTAGTTTTGGTGCAAAACGATAATTTTTGGAAGAAGTTTAGTCAAATGTACAAGTTTTTCAAAATTTTCAGTAGGCAATGTGGTACAAAAAGCACAGTTTAGGAAAATTATTTTAATAAGCTATTTATTATAACAATGAATTTCCAATTTTCCTGACTCCAGGCTTTGCATTTAAAATTTCCTTGACTTTTCCAGTCAGAAAAAAAACTATACTGACTTTTCAAGATCCATAAACAACCTGGTATATATAATGGTAACATAAAATTGGTCTAATTCAGTGAAAAAGTAATTTTTACAAATAATGCACAACTTCCTAAACTATTTGCATGCAGTGCCTCATAAGAAAACAATTTAAATATACTTTTATAATACAGGTAAGATTCAATTTACATCACTTCAATTTATGCCTGCTTCACTTCTACACCACTCACAGATTATAATTGGAGGGAGCGATGAGTCATATCAGTATGTCTGATTTCCTAGACACAGATGGTCCTGATAATGTAATAAAATTATGACATTAAATGATTAAACTAAGTCAAAATCATGTATAAATAGCATTTAGTGTAAACATTAGTTTGACTGCATTTTGGATTCACAAGAGCCCTCCTGTTAATAACTGAGAATACGACCAATGAATCAACATAGAGTTCTCAAAATCAATTGGGGGGGGGACAGTCAAGTACATTATATATATGCACAGGCACAATTACAATTTATTGGAGGCTCTCAGGCTCCATCGGCTCATATAACTATGTATATATATATATGGACTGATGGGACACAGGACTAGATAGTGTAAAATTTGGTGACATAAATGAGTTTTTTGAAAGTCAAAGTACAGACCTTTCAACAATGGAAAATTAAAAAATGCCAGATGAACAACTGCCCACAGAAGACACGAAAAATATAATGCTGACTTTACAAAGCTAGTTAGAATTTTGAAAATACCAGATAGAAGATTTAAAATGTGATTTTAACAAAAAAATACACACACTTAAAAACAATTGCTGTGAAAGTAATGAGATGACATACCAAGTTATAAAAGAAATTCTTCTTTTGAAAAACACTTCATGATAACTGCAGACAAAGCAAATAACTTCTGCATAGTCTGCAAAGAATTCTATAGAAAAACCCTCATGTATGAATACAGAACCAATGAAACTTACTCCAAATTGAGATACAACATTAACATTTTTAGGAAGACAGTCAATGCAGTGCATAAAAAGTTAAATATTAAAAAATACTGCTTTGACTTTCCATATCTTTTCATTACCATGAAATTTCATAAACATTCTACAGGATTCAGATTCATTATTTACAGAACTAACACATTATACAGCAAATTACCTTCCATTTTGCAGAACATTCTCAAGAAAATTCTTTTGAAAATCAGAGAAAAGGATAGAAAGTCATATTATAAACAGTAACTCAAAGATTACTGAATGCATATTAAAAGACAGCAGTGACATACAAAAAATTGAGACACATGACTTTGAAAGCTTTTTTACCAGTATTACTTTGGAAAGTATGAAGGAGCTTACTTTGTTTGTTTGTGGTTTTACGGCTCAAAGACTACAGTGGTCATGCTGCGCCGGGACCTACTGTTTTCCGAGGAATCCGAACCTCTGGACAACATTTTCTAAGGAATCCAAACCTCTTAAGGCCTAGGAAACCAAACCCTGGACTACAGTGAGCAGTGCGATCTTTATGAGATCTCTGAGTAAGCGTTCTTTGCACTGCTGGGAGTCGAACCCGGATTAACGGCGCACTAGGAGAACGCGTTACCACACTGCGCCACCGCAGGGCATGAAGGAGCTTAAACCTTTTTTTTTTTCTAACATCATTGGGGTGGAAATAAATTATTGGAATACCATTTTTGATTTTTGTATATTCGATTATAACATCTTTAATGGGATTGATTTCTATAGGCAAATTAAAAGTATTCTAATGGGGGCAAATTTTGCGAGCTCCTTGGCTGACCTGTTCCACTTCCACAAAAAGAAGAATGAACACTTGTGCATAAAATCTTTTAGATACATTGATGACATCATAGTTTTTAATTGTACTGACTTTTGTAACACCCATAAAAAGATATATCCTGACAGCCGTAAGTTAAAAATGACTGGACACAATGACAATACATCTTTTCTTGACTTGAAAATTAAACATGCTACTGATGGTGTATATAACATTAGGCTCTATGGTAAAAGATCTGATTTTAAACTCAAAGTTGTGTCTGTGTCAAACTTTAAATCTTGTATAAGTATTAAAGTTCATAGAAACGTTGTCATTTCACAAATTCTCAGAAGTAATAGTATATGCAAAAATTATAATAATTTTATTAGTGAAATTCACAGGCTCAAAGATATTCTTCTTAGAAATGGTATGCCACTAACTTTAATTCTAGATATTTTTAGTAAGTTTTAATGCACAGCAAAGTTGGTTTTGTAATTTGCGTTATTGTTAGAAACAAATTCTACTGTTGAAGACCTATCATTTATGCTTAAACTGCAAACTCTTTGCAATGGTAACTTTTATGAGTGTTGTTCTGGTAACACTTTGGAAATATTTACATTTAATCTTCTTAGGACTAGCTGTATAGTTTTGTTCAGATTTGCAAAGTATTCCTTCTGATTACAAAATTTTCTTTTAATTTTTCCTTGCATCTGGTCTTAATGTTTCCCCTATTGCAGAGTTTAAGCTGCAGTCTCGTTTTTCGCAAAATGCGATGAGTTGCACGAAATTGCGAAGAAAAAATTTTTGCCCATCGCGAAAATGCAACAGGCATTTTTAACCACAGTTTATTCTCTGAAAACAGGATTCAGGGATTCCAGAATATCCCACTTCAGCAATCTTTTCTTGTTCCTTTTTGTTTCCTCTCCAAAATTCTTAACAGCACCTGTTTGAACACCCCATACCATACATATTACTCGGGGGTAGCAGTTGGGGGAAGGAGGGGCAAGATGACCATGCTAGGCACACAGAGATGCCCCTGGCACAGTTGTCTTTATTCATGGACCCCATCCCCTTGGCCAACCCATGGCTATCAATGTCACCCCACCCCCCCCATCTTCCTCTGTGGGCTAAAAATACACCCAAAAGAATGGTCTGGGTGGGAAAGGAACAATTCTTTGAAAGAGGGGTCAAAATATTTTAAGATATTCTTCTGTGGAGGGTCATTTCAAGATTTCCCAGATTGCTCTGGGTACTTCATTACTAGTTTAAGCTACAGTCGGTTTTTTTCACAAAATGCAGCGAATTAATGTAACTAAAATGAGAGAAAAAAAATTCTCCATCGCAAAACAGCGACAGTTATTTACTATTCTATTAAAAGGCTTTGCCCTTTTTTAATAACTTTGATTTGTGTTTCATTGTTATTTTTTAACCTTAATGTATGTTTCTTAGAGTACCCCCCCACACACACTTCTTCCTATATACTTTACGGCAAGCAATGACAAATACCCATGTGCATACACAATATTCAATCTCCGTTCCCTGCCCTACTAGATATCGAGAGACTTGAGACGAGTTTTGTTCAATAGATAGACAATAATAGATCCTAAGTTTTTTCTCAAACAAAACATCTAATATTAAACTCAAAGTGACAAGTGTCTCTCTCTCTTGATAAAGTGCTGTACTATGGGTTTCTCATAGTCCATTCATATTTTACATTCTATTCCACTTTTATTATATTAAATTCTAATTTTACGTTACATTCTATAACAAACAGTTATTTCGACACTGGCGTAAGGTTTAAAAACACGACGTTTCGGGAGCCAACTGCTCCCTTTGTCAAGTGAAGGCAGAATGCCTTCACTTGACAAAGGGAAGTTGACATAACTGTTTGTTATGGAATCTCCTGGTGAAACTCTGTATTGTTTCGTTACATTCTATTCCACTTCCCTTATATTTCATTCCAATTTTACTACATTATCATCCGAAGTCCAATAATATTTCATAAATTTCGAGAAAAGCGTTGTATATACATTATAGTAAGTATAGTAATTGTCTTGTACTGCACAAAAACATATATTGCTATGCTTCATTATATTGCCACTGTGTAAATAACTTGTAAATATAATTCTTGCAATGTAAGTATTGCTATATTGTAGCACATTTATTTTACATTTGGGTTATTCACTAGATGACACTAAAAGTAGTAATTTGTATCTGTCCACAGCAGCCTTCCAAAAATGTTTTGGACCACTTTTACCTTACCATATATATATATCATCATCATATTCAACCATTATCTATCCACTGCTGGATGAAGGTCTCTCCAAATGCTTTCCACACAAGTCTATCCTGAGCAATTCGCTTCCACGTCACCCCAACCTGTTTTCTTATTTCATCCACCCATCTAGTTTGAGGACGTTTTCTAGGTCTTCGGTGGTCTCTTGGAATCCAGTTCAGAATTTCTGTTGTCCATCGTTGATCAGTTCTTCTTGCAATATGCCCAGCCCATCGCCATTTCAGCCCTTTTACTTTAACAATGATGTCCTCTACTCTAGTTTGCTCTCTCACCCAAGTGTTTCTTTTTCGATCTCTCCTAGTTATTCCAAGCATGCACCTCTCCATGCTCCTTTGCGTTGTCTGTAACTTTCGTATTGCTCCAACTGTTAGACTCCATGTCTCTGATCCATAAGAGAGGACTGGCAATACACACTGGTTGAAGACCTTTCTTTTTAGACACAAAGGCAATTTCCCCTTCAGGATAAAACTGTTTCTTCCAAATGCACTCCAGCCAAGTTTAATACGTCTGTTGAGTTCTTTCATAATGTTGCCTTCAACTATATTATCATTATTCAACTATATATAACTTGTATATATATACAGTGTGCATCATAAATTCGTTCAAACTTCAAAGATTCATAATAAAAGAAGTAATGCTGGGGAAAAAATTTCGTTTTACGCGAATATGATCAGAGGGACATTGGATTTTTTTCCATGTATAAAAAAAAATTCCAAAAGTAACTGAAAGAGGGCGCTCGCACGTCATGCTGAGATGTTTTATGCACATCAGGCGACCACAATCAGACAATGAAACAGATCACAATAACATGACACTGTGCATTTACTATTTTAAAGTAAAAGATGTTCAACATGACCGCCACCACAAGGTATTATGCAAGTGAGGCGTGTCACTACGCCTATTGCAGCTGAGTGTAGCATGTCGGCATCGATTCCACTGACGGTCCGTTGAATGGCATCTTTCAGTTTCATCAAAGTGGCAGGGGAGCCCCGGTACACACAAGATTTCAAGTATCCCCACAACCAAAAATCTTCCGGGGTCAAGTCTGGTGATCATGAGGGCCACTTAACAACCTCGACTTATCACTTGTTCTTCAGTGAAAGTTTCCAAGAGGACTGTCTTGACTGCACGTGCAAAGTGGGGCCGGGCACCATCCTGCATGAAGGTGATGACAGGTAATGCATGTCTTTCCTGCAATGCAGGCACAACATGGTCACTCAAAGGCGTAACATACGGTTTTGCAGTGACTGTACATGTTTTCCAACCGGATATAGGACAACGCTCTTCAAAAAAGAAAGGGCCCATAATGAAAGATGTGGTGAAACCACACCAAACCGTCACATGAGGAGAATGCAGTGGCTTAGTGAGGTAGTCACGAGGGTTTGACGTCACCCAGATACGACTCTTTTGCATATTGTCACCATGCAGTGAAAAGTGGGCTTCATCCGTCCACATGATGTTTCGCAACCATTGTGGGTCATGTTCCATTTGTGCCAGCGCCCATGTAGAAAATTTTTTTCTTTTATCTGTTTCTGCCGGTAATAATTGGTGACGTGCCTGTATTTTGTACGGATACAGATTCAAGATTCCGTGCAGGATATGTCAAATCGACGATTCTGGAATCCCCGTTATTCTCCCAGCTTCACGAGCACTGCTACTCCCTGTTGATGTCTTGGCTCCCAATTCTTCCATGACACTTTGTACAACATGGATGCGGTCCGCGCTCAAGGATGGTCTGCCACTTTGTGGATGATCCTCCAAACTCCCCATTTCCTCAAAACGTCGTACTAAATTCAGTATCCCATTCAATGAAATAGGGCTTTTTTGCGCCTTCAGTCTGTTCTCCGTGCGAAACTTTCGCAATGCAATAGTTTGGTTTTTTCATTTCTACAAGAATGGTGGATTCACCATTCTTGTAGAAAAGTTTAACCACCAACGCTCTATCTGGTAAGGATAGCATGCTGCCGGCGTCCAATGACGGATCTATTTCCAGCCAGGTGTTTTTTTGTTATCCTGATTTGCACAAAATGTCTCAGTATGACGTGTGAGCGCCCTCTTTCAGTTACTTTTGAAATCATTTTTTATACATGGAAAAATAATCCAATGTCCCTCTGATCATATTCGGCCAAACCGAAATTTTTTCCGAGCATTACTTCTTTTATTATGAATTTTTGAAGTTTTGTATGAATTTATGACGCCCTATATATATATATATGTGTGTGTGTATGTGTTTTCTATGTTAATTTAATTATTTTTTCATCAAAATCATATCTGGTTGGTGTGAGAAATGCTTTACAAGTCATAGTTACATCAATATATTATGCAATATTAATAAATATGAATTTCATTATAAACGCGAATTTACTGCATTAGTCTGTTTTGAACATTTATAAGTTTTATAAAATATCAATTTCTTTAACAGAATTGAAGAAAAAGTTGGAAAAGGGCAAAAAAAAAAAAAAACCTGACATTTTTTGCTAAAGCTCATTATCTGACCAGAGCACTGACAAAGAATTTAGTCCTCTCAAATACCTTAGATATATAGTATTTTGACATTTTACTGTAACGCTAGAAAGGAGTTTTAAAATTTAATCAATACAATGAACTTTTAAGAGTTTCCTAACTGATCTACATCTTGGTGGAAGTCCATTAGAGTATATGAACATTCATTTGTCTATTGTTCCAATGGTTGTTTTAGCTCTATCAGTTGTAATAGGTTGTTTAGAAAAGCTTTTATTCATTGTTGACCCCCATAATGTGCATATGGCTTCAAAGATGGGAATAGACAAAATGTGAATTAGGAAATTTAAGGGCCTCCAATTTTGGTTTGTCTACAGATTATTTTAACAGGGATTTTGTGTGAAAATATGTTCCACTCTGCCAAAACTCATGAATGTGTTTAAAAATTTAGTCAAGGAAAATGCCATGTTTAAAAAATAATTTCTTTCCTCTTTAGAAAAAGGAATGAACACATTAGAAAAGTTTAATCATTTGCAGAAAACTGGAAAGATGCAATGTTTTGCATTCCATGTATGGTCATCATCATCAAATGCCTTTCCCGATTTGGAGGTTGGTGGCCAATGTGGACCCCATTTTCCTGTCTCTACTGGCATGGATAATGTCTTTCGTGCTTAGCCTAGTGTGTACGTGCAAGCAAGGCAAGTAAGTAAATCATCCACCCATCTCTTCTTTTGGCTCTAGATCTCTTCCCAATGATATTTCCCTCCAGTGCCAGTTGGGTTAGTTTGTATTTTTCTCCTCTCACTATGTGGTCACAATAGGCTATCTTTCTTCTCAGAATTGAAGTGATGATAGTTTTTCTTTTTTTGTGTTGGATCTGTTCAGCACTTCCTGATTGGAGATCTTGTCAGTCTATTTTATCTTCGATTGTCTTCTAAGGGTCCACATTTCAAAATCTTCGATTCTAATTTTGGCGTCTTTTTTTTTAATGTCCAGGTCTCGCAACCATAAAATAGTATAGGCCAAATATAAAGTTTTAAAATTAAAATTCTGAGATGTAAATTTAATTTTCGCTTGCATGGAACTTTTTGTATTTCATTGAATTTTGTTTTTTCCAGGCCAATTCAGCAATTTTTTTCTTTTGTTTGATTGTTATTGTGGCTAAATGTTTTCCCAAATAGCAAAAAGATTTTGCTTGTTCTATGGTCATGTTTTTACAATGGGCAGTGACGTTACAGATTTTCCTGCTAAGATACATAGTTTTCGTTTTCTACACATTAATGGTGAGTTCCATTTTTTCGCTTGTTGTATCAATTTCATTGATGAGCACCTGCAAATCTTTATTTGAGGTAGCCATTATTACCATATCATCAGCATATCTCAAGTTATTTATAATAGTTCCATTTATCTTTAAACTTTCTTTCCTTTCTTCCATGACTTCTTGAATCATTTCTTCTGGGTAAAAGTTATAGAGGATGGGAAAAAGAACAAATCCCTGTCTGACCCCTCGCTTTATTTTCAACCAGTTTGTTTCATTGTTGTGGATTTTTATTTTCGTTTTCTAACAAGCTGCTTTAATAATATGGATATCTTTGGCATCCAGACTCGTCTTGAAGAGTATTTCTATCAGCTTGGCATGTTTTATCCTATCAAATACTTTTTTGTAATCCACAAAGCAGAGAAAGACAGGGATATTCACTTCAACTGCCTTTTCTGCCAACTATGATAATGTGAAGATTGCTTCTCTTCTGCGAAAACCAGCCTTAAAACCGAATTGTGAATTACCAATTCTTTCATCATTTTTGTTTTTTGTAAAATTTATTGTGGATAATTTTTAGCAAAAATTTGCTTGTATGATTAAGGCGGCTGAGCGTTCCACTTTCTGTACACTTGGTGGTTTTAACTTTCTTAAGGATTGGTTATCAATTTGTTTAGTTCTGGGATTATACCAAATATATAAATATCGTTGAAAAATTTATTTTCTTTTATTTCTGTATCGCCACTAAATTTGATGGTTACTTTGTAACTTTGATGGGAATTTAATCTGTTCCAGTTGCTTTTCTCTCCTTCATAGACCTTATTGCATGCATAACCTCCTTTTCCATTATATCTGGGCCTTCTGTTGCTCACTAGTATTCATCTTGCTTCTTTGATCATTGTACAATTCCTAAATATATTCTCCCAAATTTGTTTCCCCCTCATCAAGGTCAGTTGTACTTTCCCCATTTTTGTTTTCAAAGCAACTGATTTTCGTTGGGTACTTCCTTGATATTTCATTTATTTTTTTATGCAATTCTTTTGCATTACGTGTCAATTGTAACTGCTCAATTTCCTGGCTCTTAACAGCATACCATTTTTCCTTAGCCAAAGTTATTTCTTTCTATATATGTTTGTATGTTATTCTGTATTTCTGGGTGTCTTTATCTTTAAGTTTCTTCCTTTCATCCATTAGTTTCAAAACATTATTAATCATCCAGGGTTTCTTTCTGTTGTTTAATCTGTATCCAATAACGCTACTTATAGAGTCCTCAAAAGCAGTTTTTAGCATCCTATGTTGATTTCCTGATTTAGTTTCTCTTCCGCTATTACATTTCTCAAATACTTCTTTAATCTTTGAAGTAAACTGGGCAGCCACTGTTATGTCCTTAAGTACCTCAACATTTAGTGTTGAACTGGATTTCCTTCTGCAAATTATTTTTAGCTTTAGATCAATGTTGCATATTATTAGATTGTGGTTGGAACCACAATCTGCCATAAGGTACGTTTTGGAGCACGTTATCATATTTCTAAACCTTTGACTAATAAGGATGTAATCAATTTCATTTCTAATTAATTTATCTCTACAATCCCCTGGTGCCTCCCAGGTGTATAATCTTGGTGGTTGTCCACTCCAAGTGTTTGCAATGGTAAAGTTGTATTTACTGCAGAATTATGCCAGTCTGTCTCCTCTTTCATTCCTTCTTCCTAAACGAAAGGGACCTACAGTGTTGGTTTCTCTCCCTCTTCCTATTTTGGCATTAAAATCTCCCATTATGGTGGTAATTTCATGTGATTTTGTTATTTCCATCACATTTTCTACTCCTTCATAGAATTCCTCAATTTCTTGGTCACTAGTGTCTGCTGAATGTACGAACGTGGAAGCATTAAATGTTCAAAACTAAAACACTTTGCAGCTGACATTATCACAAAGTTCTGTATATTGCTCAAAATAAACATTGTAAGGCTGCAACAAAGAATGAATTATGCAGTATGCCTTCCACATGATTGACAAAGGAAATGAAATGTTTAAAATATGAGTTGATCTCAACCTTTTTTTTAACAGATCGGAAGGTATGGCAGCAGTACCCTTTGAAAAATGCTTTCCTTGGAAAACGTTTCACACTCTTGGGACGAAAGTATTACAACTCAAAAAATCCCAATTTTCAGAAAATGAAAAAAAAACAAAAAAAAACAAACCTGTTTCTGGCTGAATTGAGGGATGTTGTGTTCATCTAATGACATGTGCCAACTAGCCGAAACCCGAATAACTTATGACCTAACGTTTTCTACGGCAGGATGCAGTATGGTTTTCTACATCTGTTGTAGCATTAAGTAATTTTCACCGAATTTTGAGTTGTAACACTTTCGTTGCTAGAGTGCAATTTGTTTGTGATGACAGCATTATATTTGAGAAAAAGTATTTTGATAACGATTTAATATTTTCTTCAAACTTTTCTAAGTTGTCCCACTTACTTGTCAGATAGAAATTTATGATATCCGAATAAAATTTAAGACTGGCAATAAAATCAGTGTAATTCCCAAAGAAAAAGAACAATTTCATAAACACGTTTTGAAGTAGTAGGAAGTACAAATATGTCAGTAACTACAAGTATATTGAAAATGTTTCTCTTTGAAAGCTATTTAGCTATTTGTCTTTCCAGCTTTCACACATTTGCAACTTTTTCATAAGTTGCAACGAAAACTATAATTATTCATGAAGGTTTTGAGAACAAACAATAAGATATAAATATTTCATTGTTTAAAAATTTTGGTTTTGTAAAACAGAATCTGCAATTTATCTTCACACTAATTAAGACATTTAATCTGCTTTTTTTTTAATAAAGGTAATAAGAAAACTGACCCCCACCCCCATTTGTTCTGTGATATGTGTTACTTTTTAGCACATTATACTTTGGAGGTAAATTATTTAAGGTATGGGAAGATTCTGTGAAAAAAAATAAAAACAGCTAAAAAGTTACCGATAGGAGTAATAACGCCTGGCACTGTACATTGCAAAAAAGCATTTAATATATGGACAAACAAAGACTAAAGTGAAATTAGAGATGAGCTTTTATTATACAATAATTTTTGCCACCCACGTATATGTAGCTCAAACTAGAGCTTTTTTTTTGGAGAAAAAGAGACGCTTTCCCCATCCTGGATTCGAACCAGGGTCCCTCCGTTTTTAGCCCGGAGTGTCTTGGACCGCTAGACGAACGAGGACAGGCTTTTCTGGAGTTGGAGCTTTTATGGAAGCTTTTCTGTGTTGACCATATTTGGCAATTGTGTTATCCCTGCGGAGGGTAATAATACCTTAACACCTTTACATACGGAGAAAGAGAGCGTTGTTTCCTGTCCTCATTCGTCTAGCGGTCCAAGACACTCCGGGCTAAACGGAGGGACCCTGGTTCGAATCCAGGATGGGGAAAGCGTCTCTTTTTCTCCAAAATTACACAAGCTCTAGTTTGAGCTGTAATTAAAACGTGGGTGGCAAAAATTATTGTATAATAAATTCCCCCACGAAAACTCACAAAAATCTCGCCCCGGAGGCTTTCTTGTGTTGACCATATTTGGCAATTGTGTTATCCCTGTGAAGGGTAATAAACATGAGCTTTTTTATTTACATTTATAACACAGAAATAAAACATTTAATATCAACGTTCATTATATTAATTATTACATTTACTGTGATGCAAGAGCATTCATAAAATGGTTTCACAATTCAAGAAAACTGATTTCACTTGCAAGGGACAGTGTTTGTTTGTTTGTTTGGCTTTTTTATGGCGCAAGAGCATCTGGGCTATACTGCGCCAAACATGGTAAAATCCCAAGGGTCGGTGGTCCAAGGGCAAGGGACAGTGTAAGAGCATATTGTTCAATGTGGCCACTATGTGTGTGTGTGTACTAAAAATTATATCTTGCATATAGCATTCTCAACAGCAGAACGTAACGTGTCTGAAGGAATGTTCCTCAGAATTTGTGATGTGTTTTCCCTTAAGACTGGCAAAGTCAACATATTCCCATGACAGACATTATCCTTACAGTAACCTGCACCCAAAAATTGCACAGAGTAATATCAGAAGAGCAAGATGTCCATGCAACTGAAAAAAAAAAAAAAGCCACTAATCACTCTTTCTTCTGTGGAGTACTGTCATAGAAGCTGCTGTATCTGTATGGAATGTAAGGTGCTTTATCTTGCATAAAAATTTTCTTCCATGTTAAAATTGCGGAATGATAAATTTTCTGCTTCTTAGGCTATAAAAAACATCATTATTCCTCCCTAGCGGCGATTTTTTTAACTTTTTTTTTTCCATCGAATCTTTCTTCCCGTATCTTGAATAACCTACTTACCAAATTTAATGACATTCCATTTATTAAATCAAGTTATAAAAAAGGCTCTGAAAAGGGAAGTTTAATCATGACCACCCTACATATACTTTATTACGATACTTACTTCCTGATACTTAAAATTTTTTCTTTCTGAAAATTTAACTTCATTCCACACAACCTCAACACCTTCTTCGGTATCCATGGCTAAGTATGCAGCATCAATACCAGGAATGTCACGTTGCTGCACCTGTGAAATTTTAAAAATTATGACAAGTTATTTTTTACACATATTCAGATCTATATCTTGTTAAAATGAAATAAATGAGAGAAACTGAATGAATAGTTCCTTGATAACGATTTCTAGCATATGGAAGAACATACTGCATATAAATTATGTATTGTAATAACAGAATCTGTGAAAAAAATGTAGGTTAGGTCAGATTGGAAAAAATATTTCAGGTAACAGAATAATTTACAGAATGTTCTTCTATATCAAGATATAGTTGCGTCCTTGAAATGTTCAAAGTCATGAAATAATTACATTAAAGATCATAAATTGGTTGGTTGTATTTTTATGGCACAAAGATAGCAAGGGTCATTCTGCACCAAGCAAGGTAAGACGGTACATACAGTTTGATCATAAATTAAAAATAAGAATTTAAAATAAATTAGAAACATGAAATTGACTTATTAACAGGAAAATTAGGGTTAGGTGTAAACCTCAAAACATTGCTCGGAAAAATAAGCATAGGTGAAACTAGGGGGATAAGCCCTCCTTTGGAAACAATGTCTCCCACAGAAAAAATAATTCTGATGCAATAATAAATCCAAGCAACTAGGAAAAATGAGAAATATTTCAAGGTAACTATTTAAAATATAAATTTTATTTCTTGAAAACAAAATGATTACTCTGTATGGTATAATAAAATAAAGCATCCACTGAACATCACATTTTTAAGTACAGTCATCCACTGCCCGCTTTCTGAGAAAAACAGGTTCATTGAGAAAAGCTTTAAATATATTCGCACGGAGAGGAATGGCAGGTTATCTGTAGCTTAATGGTACAGCACTTGACCGGCAATCAAGAGATGTGGGATCATATCCCACAAGCATACGTGACAAATCTGTAATCAATCACGTGCATGCGGGCAGGCCACCATGTTTTAATTAAACAAAATCATACATAATTTATGAAAAACAGGCACAATGAGGAAATTAAGTATTTATTAAATTAATAATAATAGAGGATTAAACTGTATTAAACGCAATATTAATTCTTAGAATTTACAAATGCTGTAGTGCAAGATTTTGCATTTGAGAAATTTTTTGTCAAATACATTCTCGTAACATTTCACATGTTGTCTGCATTTAACTATTAGTAAATTTTCTAATGTGTCATCAGACATGGTTGACCTGAAGTCAGTTCTAATTTTCTTCACTTGACTGAAGACTCTCTCGCATGCTGCATTACTGTGAGGGATCGTAAGTATTGACAGCATAACCTGAGAAAGTCGTTTAAATTTTAATTCACAAGTATCATTTTTTATTTTACCTATGGCTGCCCATTGTGCATCAATGCTACCTTCATTACTCACAGTTTGTGGAACTTCGAAAGCCTGGAACTCACTGAATTCTGTTTGTAAAGCATCAACAGCTTCATCTTCTGTATTATTGAACAAAAGAACAGGAAATTTTTCTGTAAAATATTTTAAGCTGGAAAATGATGCATTTTCAAAATTCGATATTTGTGTAACCTCTGCATGATGTAACACTTCTAACTCAAAAGGAAATTTATTGTGCATGTAGTCACATGCTGCTATGAAATAGCTTCTGACGTTTTCATAAAATTCATTTTTATCATCGATGTTAAAATCTTGGATTACTTTCAGTGTTCCATTTCCAATTAAGATATCAACATCATCTTTTTGATTACTCCTCTCATGATAGTGGACTTTCAAAATATTATTACATAATTTTGTGACGCTTGGTTTTATAAATTTCACTAGCATTTCTCTGTACAATTTTAAGAGAACAGATTTTAGCATATGAATATACGGTTCCGCAGACTGAAGTTGAGCATTTGCTTTTTCAAATACAGGCACAGTATAAGATAAAAATAAACAGAAAGCCTTATTGATATCTTCCGACAGAAAATAAAACAACCTTTCTTCACGAGACATGGAGTTTTCAGTTTTTTGTTTCTTAGAAATATCCACATAATTTTGAGCTTTCCTTTTTAATTTCTGTGATGCTTTTTTGCTGTTACGTTCTTTTACTTTATCTGCATTTTCAATCGAAACTTTGATAGAGGGAATAGTAAAGAAAGAAAGTGGAGTGATTTGATTCCTTTTCATGGCCTCTTCCTTAAAAAAACTGATCAAAGGTTGCCACTGCTGGATTATACGCTCTAAGCACTTTCCAACAGACAACCAACGAGTGCTAACGTGTTTTAGTACCTTTTTTATATCAGTCTCATGAAATTCTTGAAGAATTTTCAACCTATCTTTTCTTTTCGAACTCTTTTGTAAGTAATAGTAAATGTCTACCAAAATTTCATCGATTTTAAATGGCAAACATGCAGCACTCTTTTCAGCTGCTAAGTTAATAAGGTGGCAGGAACACCATAATTATTTAACTAGTGCGGAAAATTTGTTCACGAGTTTTTGTTCATAGTAATGTCCCTTTTGCATATTTTTAGTTATCAAAATGTCTTCCAAATTTCCATTGGATAAGGAGCTTAGAAATTCTGTTCTGGATTTTCGTACACTGCTGAAAATTCTTTGTTGTACAGTATTATTAAAATACACAGCATACCACTAGAAATTCTCATATACCTTAATGCACAATCAGCTGATGTCAGTTGACAAAGACTATATACCCCACTTTCGATCAACCCTCTCTACTTTTATTAGTTCATCACGCAAACCACAAAGTGTCAATTATTTCCTTTTTATACTCACTGGCATTTCAGTTATTTGAAGTTCCCAGAATTCTGACTGCAGCTGATCAGTTTCTACATTAAAATCCTTCCCTTTCAAGAATACAAAAAATTGCTGAAGTATGCAACTTAATTGCATACTTCAGCATGAGATAAACGTCATCCCGAATTGGAAATTTGTTATATATTTTCTTACACTTTGAAACTGTGTGATCTATAGAGCTTTAGAAGAATCGATTGAGGAATTAAGTCTGGCATCAAACTGAGCCAGCTAGGAGGCACCATCCACATTGTGCGACCTAACTGGGTGATCACGCTAATCACTCGGGGTTGCGCTAGCCAGCGGGTAAGAACGTTTTAATAATGCTATTCACAAAGGGTTGCACCGCTCAATACAACAGCAGCAATTAAAAGGTTCTTAACCAATGGGTCTCGCGAATTGGGTGGCACCTGCCCGATGCTAGCCGAAAATTTAGGGATTCACTTTTAACAGGAAAAAAAAAAAGAGAGAGAGAAGAAAAATACATAAAAATGGAAAATCCACAGGTATCGCCAAAAACGGGAATCTCCAGTAAAATATAAGAAAGTTGGCAGCTATGGCCTTCGCTTCCGCCGTAAAAATACATGAATCGCAAATCTGGGGATTTCCCCAAAAAAAGAAAAAAAAAATCATACAATTTTACCAATCATCCATATACTCCTACAATTCAGCTGAAATCTGTACAATGTACAGCCAAATCATATAAGTTAGCACGTATAGGGTGGTTATAATTAAATTTGGCCTATTTAGAGCATCCTGGATCTTGAACCATTCAGCGGATTAACACCAAAATTAGCATATAGATTATCCAAAGGATGCAAAAAAGGAATCTGCAAAAAAATTTTTTTTTACTTCAAAAACATCTGCTAGGTGAATAACAATACGGCAAAAGTAACCTATGGAATGGCCAATATGAAACACAAATGACATTCTTAACATTTACAGGGATGGGAATAGGTCAACCCAAATTTGAAGCACCTTCGGAGCAGCAAAAGAGGAGACTTCGACACAAGGAGAAGCCAGATAATTTGTTTCTGGCATTTCCAAGGTGTCTACCCAAATTCTATTTCAAACTTCCCTGACTTTTCCACGTTTCCAGACCAAATCTTAATCGATTTTCAGTCCCTAATTACAGTAAACAACACACAATGGATTAAAATTTGCGTAATCAAAATAAGTTTTAAGGCTATAAAATCCATTAATGCAAACCACAAAGTCATAACTCAATTACATCGAATTTACAAATATAAAAACTATTAAAAAATGCATTCCTTTACATTAAAAACTTGCATCAATTAAATATTTACAACATTTTCATTTGGCCCTTTTTGAGTTCATTATAAAAGAGTTTAACTATATAATCGCAAAGCCTTATCTTCTATTCCATTTAAAGTGTATATGACTATAAGGCAAAGGGGATTGGTATGACCGAAATCCCTTCACCGATTATATAATTTAGCTAGAAACACTGGTGCTACTGCACAAGACGTTACCCCCTAAATCTAGTCTGTGTTTCCAAAAACTGTCAATCTGGCAACCAGCACAAGATGACTAGCCACCATGTTTACGTCGGTTTTTTGGGATTTTCGTCCTCCCCTTTCCTTTCCTTTTCCCTTCTTAAATTTACACATATCTTATCTTGCATGTGTAATTAAAAAAAAGCTCAGACATTTTCTCTACGATGAATACAACCAGACGAGCGAGCAATGTGAAGCAATCACTAAATTGAATGGCGTTTCAAACCAGTTACCACTGCATTACACATGCATATGTGATGCCAGACTTCGTTCTAGTAATGTTGAAACACGCTGTAAATTAGCTAGATCTGATAAAAAAGCTAGATTTTCTAAAATATTAGCTAGATCTAATAAAATACCTACTTTAAAATACCTTTTCTAAAATACTTCCTCTAAAATATCTCCATAATACCTCCAAAGCAAGTACCTCTTCTAAAATAATACCTCCCTAAAATACTTCTATTATTATTATTAAAAGATCTCTTCTAAAATCCTTTCCAAAATTCATCCCTATAATACCTCTAAAATATTTCTTCTAAAATACCTCCTGAACTATTTTCTTCTCGCCAGATGTTTTCTAGCTAAGCACATATTGTTGTGGGGAAACACTGAGACCAATTTTGGCCAAGTCCATGCACATGCGCAGAAGGATCGCTCTCCAGCCGATCTGCTTTCCCGTTATGGGCTAGTGACTCTGTTACGTTACAAATCCATCTAGTGCAACTTTTAGTGATTTCTAGCAGAAAGTGAGGTAAGTAGGTGACGTCTCGTGCAGTGACCCCGCAACACTTTTTTTTCCAAGTTTTAGTTATATATTTGGCAAACATTTTCTTCTAAAAAATATATAGGCTTAATAATTTTATATAAATTATATTAGTTTTGGTGCAAAATGGTAACTTTTGGAAGAAGTTTAGTCAAAAGTACAAGTTTTTCAAATTTTTCAGTAGGTAATGTGGTATGAAAAGCACAGTTCAGGAAAATTATTTTAATAAGTTATTTATTATAACAATGAATTTCAAATTTCCCTGACTTTGGCCTTTGTATTTCAAATTTCCCTGACTTTAGTCAAAAAAACTTCTCTGACTTTTACAGGTTTTCCAGATCAGTGGACACCCTGCATTTCTTGATATCATCAGAACGATTCTCCCAATGCATATGACCAACCAAGAGCAACAGAGGTGAGTACTTCCTGTTTTGTTTTTCTCTGAATCGCAACAGTTACAAAAAACAGGCTGTTCTCATACTTTTTCCCCAAGCATTCAACACTTTTCAGATTTAGGTATAACTTGAATGCGATCTAAAAGACAGCAAGGGCAAAGCACGAATCGAGGTGTCTCCCCCCCCCCTCCACCAACTTACCCCTCACTCATTCAGGAAAATTACAGGGCCCAAAAACAAGCACCATAAACAACATGACGGCACATCAATTGCCATGTTGCCAGTCGGTTTGAAAACATGTAAAAAAAAATCAGTACGTAACGGACTATGCACTTTTATCAAAATTAGTATGTTTTCATTATACTTCTGGATTTCTGCCTTTCAACTTCATTCAACAAAGATTAAAAATATTTTACAGTTAAAGACCCACATTCTTACACTTTTTATGTCAAAAAAATAAAGAAAAAATACTAAATTGACAAAGCAAAAAAGTGGCAAATATATTGAGAACTAAAGCAAGTTAAGCAAATAAAATGAAAAAAAAACTATTAACATAAATAAAAAAAACCTAACTTCCATTTGCCTACTCAGTGTATAAATACCAATGCCCATGTTAAAAACAAACCTCTTCTCTTCTTTTTAACCATCTTCCACAGGGACTTTCCTCTAAAACCTCACTTTCATCTTCGGAATCGTCGCCGCTCTCTCTTTTAGTTTTTTCCGACTCTTTTTCATTTGTATTGACATTATTGGTAGCCATTTCAAACTAAAGATTCCGAATGTGTAATCGAATTATTTCCGTTTTATCATAGACATCAACTGAATACAAACAAAATATGTGCACTTAGAGAACTTTTTTCAACGAACACACCACCGAAAGACATTCGAATGAACACGATTGATCGAAATCAATTCCAACTCGCAGACAGCCGTAGCCAACGGTAACGGCATTTAATTTTTCTTTCTGACTCCAAGGCCAACTAGATTTACTATAGGCCCGCTCACGTGAATTTCAAGGGTGTCCCCACTTTCTTTTGGAGTAATTACTGGGGTTGTTCATAGGGGACGCCAAATCACAGGTACAAACATGCCATATGCTTTCATGTGTTTGCAGCAGTTAACCGAAGATTAAAAAGGGTTTCTGGGTTTTCTATAATTTTTACATGATATTTATTTGTGATAATAATGATAGTTTCTTGTTGTGTTCCATTTAGCCTATTTATATCTGCAGTATTAAGGACACAGTAAGTGTTTATTCTGTATTTTGTTTTTCGGTGACATGCTGTTCTATTATGTAGTTTGTATTTTCAAGTAAAATTATTTTGGAAAGAATTGCTATTCATGAATACCTGATTCTTTATTTTTATTATGTGATGTATTAAAAATTTGGCTTGTGTCAAAAGTTATTAGAAATCATGTATTCAATATTATACATTGTATTTAATATATACAATATCATACATTGTATTCAATACATACAATATTATACATTGTATAAAATATTATACATTGTGTAGTTATATCATCAGTTTATTGTAAATTCATGTGTTAATTTCATTAACATTCCATTAAAGTCTTTCCAAACAGGTGTCAAGCCTTCTAATTAATTCTTTATTTTATAATTAATTATAATAAAAATAATTAAATTATTAATTAGTTGATTTAAATTCTATATAATTCTATTTTATTAACCATTAAAATAAAGTCTGCTTTTATATGCATTTTGCAATTTAGCTTTCAGTGTAAACTATCAATTCATTATCAGTTATTAATCATGCCTGAGAAATCATTTCATCCAATAAACCGTCTTCAGTGTAAATAAAAGAGTAGAAAAAGGTATGTAAGATTTAAATTTTAGTTTAAAATTTGTTACGAAAGTTTGTCATATCACGATATCATCATCGTCGTTGGAAAATAAAATACGATAACTTTTTGAGCAAAAAGCAATATATTTCTGTATGTAATCAGAAACTGGGCTATTAATTGGCATTTATAGTGTGTTAGATTGGGAATGTTTTCCTATGCAGCAGGCGCCCTCTGTCGGAGAAAAACTGCTTGAGAGAATCGCCACTGCGAAAATTTGGGGACAGGTTTTCTGTAGCGTTAGGCTCACGTGAGCAGGCCTGTAGTAAATCTAGTTGGCCTTGCTGATTCTCTTCCTGTCTCCCTTACCTCCGCTAAGCAGAGATGATTTCAGGAATGTCGATTTTTCATAGCTCATTCAAATCTGAAATTTATCCGGTCGGATCATGTGGATGTAGAAAGGGACTAAGTAAACAGGGGTAACTTTTACTGTAAATCCAGCAATAAAAGACTAGTAAGAAAAGCGTCTCTTTAGCTGCATCATCTATGGTCTGATTCGTTTTATTAATCGCTTCTTCTTCTTTTTTTTCCGGAACTGGCGATGTCGGCGAACCAGACGGCGCTGCTGCTCTTGTTCATTTCGGCAGAGACAGTATTCGCGTCGGTTTTAACCCTTAAATGCCTTAAGTTTTAAATTTGTTACCGGACTTTTAAACAGTTAGTGCGACATATTTATGGACTTAATGTCTAAAGTATCAAAATTTATACCTGCTTTTTTTTCGAAATAAATATATAAAATATGTATTGTGATTTTTTTATTATTTTTCCCTTTATCTGGCTACTGCAATAAATACATTTTTAAATTTAATTTGGAAAATAAGGCTTCTAAGGGTTAAGGTATCAGCGTTCGTTTATACTTACCAGTGTTAAAATTTTAACGTTGCAAATGTCTTCACCGAGGTCAATTGAATAAAAGCGTCATCATTTTTCGTCGCATTCTTACATTCTTGCGTTATTTTTTTCCGAGCTGCTAATAAGGCTACGGCTACAATATTCTTCATTCAGAGTAGAGTTGTAAAAAACCCGGGAATTTTGGGCACATTGGAAACTTTGATGGGAAGAAACCAAGATAGCTAGAATAAAGAAGGTAGTTATAAGATATTATTACCCTTCGCAGGGATAATACAATACGTCGGTGAAGTCGTGACGTCACAACATGGCTGCTGGGCACAAACAACAGATTGGGCCCATTGACTTAACATTGACGATCGTAGTAATTAGCATTTCTTAAGCTTGCAAATAAAAATGGGTTTATATTTTGTAGCTTGTTGCAACCACCGGACTGTCGGGAATAAATGTTCTTTTTATAGATTCCCAAAAGACAAACGCAAACATGCACTTTGGGCAAAAATGTCCAGGTATGTATAATTTCTATCAAAGGTCATTCAAACCACATCAACCGGGGCATTGACCTTTAATTTTCAGATAAACCAATGAATATTCATATTTCCAATGACTTTTGGTATATATTTACCTATGAAGCCCATGAAAATTGTTCACAGTCATTTTCATAATTTTTGGAGGTTCCGTTTTCCTGTAATTAATTTTTGGAAATTAAAAAATAAAATAACTTTTTCATTGATCTTGAGTCACATTCATGTAAATATCTAAGCACCTGTTTTAGCTAGAAAGTTCATCTTGAGCTCATTTTAAAGCCCTCTATATGCGCTTTCTCTGTGATATACATATGTACTGAGAAGATTTTTTATCGCTTTTTTAATATGTATATAAACTCAAAAACACCATTTTTGAAATTGAAAAATAAATAAATATATATTAAAAAAGGACTTCATTTAAGTACTTTTGCACGAATTCAGGGGATGGGACAATAATGAGATCAATGTTTTAAAAAAAATCTTCCCAACTGCATTAGAATTTAAAAAAATAAATAAATTCTGCCTGTATTTTCAAATAGTTCACAAAATAGTCATTAGCCATTAACTCTTCCAATTATATTTTAGAGTAAGTCACACATTGAAGGAATGTGAAGTTAGTTATATAGTACCGTGCCTCTCTCTTCGCCCCAAGAATTTTTTTCTGTATTCGCCTGTACGTTGGACCAAATTTCTGATATTAACATAAGAGAATTAGAAAGATGAATTTTAAATTTAGTGGTTTGTTTAATAAATTTTTATATTTGGTTTTTATTCAAACTTTTGTGTTCATGTATGTTACAAAAGCATTTAATTTGTTGTATTTCATTTGGGTTTTTTTTTTTTGGTGGAGGGTTAATATATGTATATATATTCAAAACATGTCCATATACTTTGGGTAGTTTTGTTCAGAATTCTTGTTCTATTAATAAGTCTTGATGCCGCAATCATTTTCTTTAAAAAATGTTTTGATCTTTTATGAAAATCAATTCTTTTCTCCTTAAATGTACAGTTTTGATTTTATAGATCTTTAATTTTCCATTTATTTTTTGTCTGTAGGGGATATGGCAGAATATCTAATAATATGAACTATAATTGCTTTTTCTAATTATAACCCCCATCAACGACGTAGTCAGGTTTTTGTTAAGGCTGGCCCCTTAAAATAAATTTTTATAATTTATTTATTTTTTATTTCCTTGAAGTGGGGTACGACCAAGCCCCCCTGAAAAAAAACGGATCTTGTATATATACACACTGAAAGAACAATTTATCTTCTTCGTTCATGAAATTATTGAAAAAAATTTAATTTGTTACGAATCTGTCAAGTGTTTTTATGGCCCTTTAATTTCCTGCAAAAATTTTTTTATAAGCGCACTGAGAGTTACACAGCAAAATATGTATCGCTTCCAGAAAAATAATATACGTGTATATAATAAATTGCTCTTTCAGTACATATTTATATACATAAACGCACACAGGGAGCAGTTCCTTAAAACTATATACTTTACTCTTCATGGAAGCATGAATTTGTTCTCGCATTTCTTCATTATCAGGGTCATAAAAAAAAGATCGAACATGTGAAGAACGTATAGCGTTTTCTGCACGTTCGATCAGTTTCGGCTGATCCGAAAAAAACACGGAAATTTCATAAAATGAGAACATTTTAAATCTATCTCATAAGCATAACATAGCAAATGGCAGTTTGTTTGTGCCCAGCGCCATATTGAAACGTCACACTTCACCGACGTATTGACAAATATTGCTCAACACACAAAGCCACCCTGGCGAGATTTTTGTGGAGTTTTTTCGTGGGATTTTTTATTACAAATAAACTTGACACTCACGTATTAGTAGGGGCTCGAATCCAGGTTTCGGGTGCTGAGGAAGAGGATTGCAAGGGTTTCATTGGGAAGGATGGCCGCCGGAGGCGGCGCTGTAATCCCAGAACCTCTGCTTTGAGACCGCGGTGTCTTGACCTACTGCACGAGAATGAGTGACCAAGAACAACGCTCTCTTTCTCCGTATGCATAAGGATGTAAGATATTATTACCCTTCTCAGGGATAACACAATTGCCAAATAATGGTCAACACACAAAGCCACCAGGGAGAGATTTTTATGAGTTTTTGTGGGGGATTTTTTATTACTAATAAATTTGACACCCACGTATTATTACGTGCTTTTACCAACTAAGCTACAGACAACAAACACTCGATCCCTTAAGAATGTATTTAAAGCGTATTTTCCGAAAGCGGTTATTGGGTGGGATGGGGCAGTACATGGACTGCTTTTTAAACCAAATTGCGAAGAGATCGGTATTAAATTCATCGTAAAGCCCGTTGCGGCAGATATATTTATACAAATTGAACACCATGCAGATTAAATTAGAAACAATTCTTAATTTTTTTCAACGAAACAATACAGAGTTTCACCAGGAGATTCCATAACAAACAGTTATTTCGACACTGGCGTAAGGTTTAAAAACACGACGTTTCGGGAGCCAACTGCTCCCTTTGTCAAGTGAAGGCAGAATGAAGAGTTCGTGAAAGTCCTAAGCTTATATACCCGCATGTTGGGAATCCCCATCTGACGCCATTTGGTGCGGAGCATTTCCAGCTGGGGAAACCCCAATCGGGGAAACCCTCGCCGGGAAAGCCCCCGCACCCGACGATGTCAGATGAACACCCCCAACTCGAGGTTTTGCAAAAATCCTGTAAGGTTCTGGTAGAGGTTTTGCGATGTTTATTGCACGACTCCTCAAACAGTAGGTTTCCCATGATTCCAATCTGGTTCGTGACTCTCTCTGAAGACATGTTCAGCCAACTGGTTTGAATTGTCTCCCCTAGCTACCGCACGCATATGCTCCTTCCCTCGTAGACGTATCGATCTTCCCGTCTGTCCAACATACACTATACCTATACGACTACGAGGGAAGGAGCATATGCGTGCGGTAGCTAGGGGAGACGATTCAAGCCAGTTGGCTGAACATGTCTTCAGAGAAGGTCACGAACCAGATTGGCATTCGATGAAAATATTACATCAAAATGTGACGAATCTGGGGAGTAGACTTTTTCTGGAACCATGGGAAACCTACGGTTTGAGGAGTCGTGCAATAAACATCACAAAACCTCTACCAGAACCTTACAGGATTTTTTCAAAACCTCGAGTTGGGG
>QLNU02015360.1:786747-801915 GCA_006491805.2 Dysdera silvatica | reverse complement strand
GCAAGAGGAAGACTGGACATTCCATTCTTGCAAAATTAAACTATGTTTAAAAAAAACTCTAGGTTTCAGACTTTGAAAAAATTTCTTGTATTGTAACTGGAGGGGCAGAAATATTGGGAATTGATGAAGAATTTTCTATACGAATGAAAGCGTTTTCTTCAAATATGTTCCAAAAACATATGTAAGTCTCTTTCTGTGAGTCGTTGTACCAATATATGTAAGCTTTGTGAAGAGCTTTTCAAGGCATAAGAATCTGCTTTCAGAAAATGTACTCTTGATTAATTATTTTAAATACTCTATTACTCTTGATTAATTATTCAGTGCAATTTTGATGTTCGTACAAGTGATTATATCACACATCATTAAAATGCATTTATAACAAGTATTTACTTCCTTTTTTCTTTTCTTTTGACATATCATGGAGAAAGAATGAAAATTCTAGTCTATAAATTGTCTAAAGTTGAAATTATTTAATTTACAATTAATATACAAATTTTTTTGTGGGGATTTTTTTTTAATCTTAAGGGTACTTTTAGGTCATCAAGATCCGGGCCCTACTTATGAACATTTAAAATCGTGGGAAATATTCAGAATGAGAAAATATTATTCAGTTAAAGAAATTTAACACATTAAATATTTACTTGTGGCTTATTTAGGTCTGAAGTTTAGAAAATACATAGTAAATGATAATTTTCAAATGCAATTTTTTTTTTCATTGTATGGAAAGCTGCTTCTTTTTTTGCTTTAGAAATGTTTAAAATGAAATTGACTGTTTTTTTTAAGAAAAGCCGACCGGCTTTTTACAAACCCTGATATAGTCTCCTTCATTTAAGAACTAAGCAATGAATACTAAAAAAATTTTCATTCCAATGGAAATATTTCGCCACAGCACATGGCAAAAATGTGATTGACGGAAAATTGGAGGAAAAGTAAAACCTTCTGTAAAAAACACTGTCATGTCCAAAAAATTAACTGCTCCTATTGTACAATCAGTAGAAGATTTTGCTAAAGTAGTTGTGAGCACCATATCATCAGCAAAAGTAATTGTAATTTTGGTAAAGAACATCATAACAAATAACATGATAGCGTGAGGATAGTTCTAAGTCAGTTCCAGGAATCCCAAAACTTCATGGAATAAGATGTGTTTATCTTCAAACGAAACTAAAATGTTCCTAAATGAATTTACTTCATTTAAACAAGGTAACTTTGTGAATAGTTCTGAAAATATCTCTTTAGGAAATTGGATTGTTGCAAATTATGATGGTAAGTTGTATCCGGGAGAAGTTACACGAGTTCTGCATCACGAGTTTGAAGTTTCTGTTGGAGCAAAGTGCGGCAAAGACTAGAAAAGGCCAGAACATGAAGTTAAAATGTTTTTATTTCTCCGAGTATTATTAAAAAAATATGCAGCCAGCAGAAATTGTAAAATGTTTGTTGTTTTACAGTTTCTCAGATTTTTTTTTTAATTTTGAGTTACGCACCGGATACACTTTCATTTGTGTGAAAATTTTGAAAATTTAATTCTTTTGTTGATTTTTACTAATGTAATTTTGTTACATAAGAAATAAATTAGATCTATAATGATTTTTACTCATCTTCGAAAATAAATTGATTAAATAAAAACATGTAAATATGTTGTTACACATGGGACAATAGGATTTCCACTTTTAATAAATGACACATAGTTTATTTAAAATAGTAAAATAAATTATTTTATAGTTATAATCTGTTAAACAAGAATATTTTGCAGTAAGAATTTAACAAAAAAATCGTTACCTTGGATTTATTTTATTTTAAGCAACGAAGTTTAGTGTATTTCATGGATTTTTTTTTTAAACTTTTTAATGTGCCTAATTTCACCGTTTAAAATCATAGTAAAATTTTTTTCTAAATAAAAATAATTTATCATGTTGTATCGTTCAGAACATGTATTTTTCAAATATTTATACAGAAAAAAACAAAACTTGCAGCAATTTTTTTTCTGTGGGTTACTTTTGGGAGAATGGGGCCATTAACTACCCATACACTTTTACTACCTTATTATATTGATTTTATTATTTTATACTTTTCAATATTCTTCTAAAAAAAAAAACCACTTCTATATTTAAGTGTCTGAATTTTGAGGAGAATATGTAGTTTTAATGGTTTTTAAAAAAGCAGGAAACATTTTTTTCACTTTGTCTCTGTGAACACGTCTCCACATTTACTCTGCAAAATACGAGTCAAAGAGTTTTCCTCACCGACATTGCGATGGCGTTGTCGGTGGAAATCTTGTTTTATGTGGCTCTACGTTCCTTTATAGTGTTTGTGCGCTGCCCTGTTTCCAGGGCCTTTGAATGCCAGACTATGGTTGACTGTAATGTATGAAACCATCCAAAGAGAGGCTACCATACGATTTCTAGCAGTCTGATATTATTGTAGTCCCACGGAGAACGTTTGCTCGAACTTCTATCAGCGACATACTCGCACATCTTTCTTTCACCACCACAAAAAGATATTTATTACTATTCCTTTGCATACCTCCAAGTACCCACTCCCCATTTATATGCCTGTCTCTGTTATACTTGCGCTTCCAAAACATACTTTCATCGATTTAGATAGTCTCACCCTCATCACCCAACATCTCTTTCTCCAATACACACATATCCATGCACATTTCTCTTCAAAACATACGCCAATCAACCAAGGTCAAATTGCTTCTCATATCCAATTCCATTTGTATCAAATCTGTCGTTGCTTTGTAAACCCACAAAGAAGTAAAACATAAAATGTCCGTTAAATTTAATTTGCTCTCTTCAAACCATGACCCCTTTCGTACTGATCTCACGCAATCGCAAGCGTTTTCTCCGTATTAATTCCAATGTCATTTTTTGCTCGTCTGTACTTGCCTTTTTTACCAACTTCATTATATTCGTCGCATTTCGGACACATGTACTCAGACGCTAATAAGCCTTCTTTCATGCACCAATTGAACACAAACTTAACACCCTTTCAATTCCAATCTGTAAAAAAAAAGAAAGAATTCAAACGTTCGCTCATCCTATCACTGCAACTCATAAAACACTGCCATTAGGAAACTCACACAACAAGAAAATGTCTGAACGGACACTGGAACGCTACAACTACTGCATGTGTCTTCCCCTCTTCCTCTTACCCATTACCACCAGCCTATCCAATACCTTTCCCACATATTCCTCATTTCTCCGCTCCATATGCCCAAGCCATCTTAACCTATGTTCTTGCATTTTTTTCCCTATGGGTCCAACCTTGACCGTACCTCTAATTAGGTTATTCCTTATTTTATCCCTCCTTGTGACAGGGCCATTCTATAATCACATGCAGGACATTTGGACTCATAATTTTAAGATAAATAGTTATGCCGAGATCACATATTATAACTTACGAAATTGTGTATATTTTTTATACCAACTGTTCATGTCAAAATACTTTATGCTATTAATTGTACTATTTTCGATCAATTTTTTTTGTAGAAATTAATCTATGTGTGTCACTTGTGGGACATGCAAAGTCAACTACTTGTAAATGGCTGTATGAACCAAAAGATATATCTGTTCTTGTAAGTGAGAAATTATTAAATTCAAATTATATTTAGAGAGACAAAAGTCCAAAGTAAGAGTTGCATTAATATCATTTGTAAATAGTAATATTTAAAGTATTAAAAAAAATTAAAACGTGCACTGTCACGTGCGGGACTTTTGCAAACATTAATGGAAAGCATAATTTTAAAATATTAGAAAATTACAAACAAAATTCTACTGCATATTTTGACATTGTATGAATGTTTGAGTGATCTCAAATTTATAAGTAAGTTATTACTTAGCTTATAATATATTTAATAGACATAAATATGCAATAAAATACAAAACATTATGAACTCAAAATTTGTTTATAAATTTGAAACATCCTTTGTTGTTAATAACAACAGGTGGTGATATTTTTTTAACATCTTTCAGCATGTATAAAATTTTGTCCGGTTGGTGTGGCCACTTGTAATATGTACCGATTTCACCATAACCGAAACTTCAACACAGTCTGGTCCAGCAGTACAAGTGATTTCACGTAGATAATTAATTCCATCGTATGTCACCACTACCCATTCACCCATTTGTAGGCACAAATTATTTTCTGCCTTTGGACTTAGTAACTTTGTGATATCTTCTGATTGGCACTTCGTATGTTCAAAGAAATTATATTTGCCATTATTATATTTAATGACATGAAAGGTTGAAACTCCAGGAATTGCCTTTACATTATCCCATGGCTTTTGTGATAAAATATTTTAGATATTTTCTTCAGACATGCATAATTGTAGTTACTTTGACGACCTTTTGTGCAACATGGACAAAATCTGCTGCTCCCTGAACAATTGACTCATTTTTTTAGCTCATAATTGCTTGATGTACAAGCCGTTTAAAGTTTCCTCCAATACCATCAATGATGCCTTGCCCGTGGGAAGTAGCCAAGTATTTCCATGCAAAGGGCTTTTTATATTTTTCAGATAGAATCTGTAAAACTTTCACCATATACCTATTCTTAAATTCGGATGCTGGTCCACCATTCCATATAATTTTCTCCTTTATAAATAAGGTATCATTTTCATAAAGTTCATCATATAGCACCGTAAGCATGGGACATATTGTATCCTTGTCTTTGTTTAGAACATCCGGTCATAAAAGATATAAATTGCAATACCCATTGACAAATGTTGCAGCTGTAAAAAGAGTAAGACTAGATCTTGACCAAAGTGCACATTGGATCTCATTTTGGTATTCGTATGAAAGAGACCGAAGTCGACCTGTAAGACACATACCCCATTTGCTTGCTTGTCACATTGAAATGCATCAGCTTGTATGCTTCAGTTTAACATTCACATGTTGTACTACTTGGCCATATTTTTTGTGACATAATCATGCAATTCAGCAGCACATCCTTCTTTTATAACTATTTTTAGTCTTCCATCATGATCTTTTCCCCACTGTTTCCAAATTACTTTTTCTTCGGGATCTGTTAGTAATTTAAAAAGCTTCCCATCAGAACATGTACTACAATGGTTCTGCCAACAAGTGGAATTGAGTGTTGTGTCAAATAACCAATTTTCCCAAAAGTTGCCTTCATAAATCAGTTTCAGTGCTTTAAGTTGTAGCGTAAAATTTTCATGTATTTTGTATTGACATTGATCTGTTGGTGTATTCTTAAGAAGCAATACATTTGCTGGTCTCAAAGAACAGAGCTTTGAAAAACCTAATGCAAAATTTGGATTGTCTGTCTGAAATATGGCAAATGCTTCTTTTAAATACATTGTCATGCAATATTTTGTAAGTACAGTCTTTTCCCCATTTTCCCAAATGGTGACTTTATCTCTAATACCTGGGCAGGTATATACGATATCCGGATGACAGTAAAACGCTTTTACTGCATTAAAATTTTGACTAGGTTCCAAGGCTGAGATGTTGAGTGCAGTGGTCATAAAATCTGACATGTTATTAGCAACTCTTTTCACTAAACCTCGTACAACTGGGCAACATTTACGTGGTGAATCTGGGAGTGTTCTTAAAGTTTTGTGTACAGCTGTACTAAAGGGTTATTTCGAACGATACGGAGATGGCATAGGTGAATTTATGATACTGCTGGGTGGTTGCATAGTCACTGCAGATGAACGTAAGTTTTTTGCTCATTGCAATCTTTTTCTATCACGCTCGTACAACCTGCATTTTTCCTTTTCAGCATCTGAGATGCTAGTTTCTTCTTTCTTTCTTTCCTTTCGTTTTCTTCATTCTAAAAATTTGGATTTTCTAACAGCTTCTTCGTCCTCATTCTTTTCATTCTTGTTGCACTTGGATATTTTTTGCTTTCCATTCCTGAAAGATCAAAAATAAAAAAAAGGTATACAATTAACAAATATTTCAAAACAGTTGCAACTATTGTACCAATGCAAAATTAGTAAGTTAAGAAGATAGAGTGTAAATGATAAAGCATATAACCCTCTCTTTTTTCATATTATGGGTTTATTTTAATATAAAAATAAAATATGTAAATTGTGTTTGACTAATGAGACTTGTTTTTAAATATAACATCAAGGCAGCAATTATTTCAACAAAGACCTGCAATGCATTGAAATTACTAGTTACCGTACTTATAACGAAAGGTAACAAAACTATGTGCATCCAGTCACCTCAGTGACTTAAACCTTCAAGCTGTCAACCAAAATTTTTTTTCATATGCATAAATTTATATAAATGCACTTTTCTAGCTTTAAAAATACGAGCTAGTGCTTGAAAATATTGCCTACCCTCATTTATAATAATAATAAAGGCAAGCAATGTTGGTGTCCCACACGTGACATGTCACATGTGGGACCATGTGCTTCTCAGTTTTATGATGATTCAGTCATGTGATTTATCAGTTCATTTTGAAAGTAACTTATGTACAGTTATAATATAGTTAAAATTAATTTTGAAATTTTGGTGCTTTGGTTGACCTTTTCGTGGAATGGCCCAACAACATTCATCCACCTCAGCATTCTCATTTCAGCTACTTCTATCTTCCTTTCATGCGCTCTTGTAATTAGCCAAGTCTCCGCCCCGTACAACATTGCAGGTCTGACCACAGTTTTGTACAATTTTCCTTTCATCCTACCGCTTACTTTCCTATCACAGAGCACTCCACTCATCTTTCTCCAATTTAACCACCCACACTGGATTCTGTGTTGTATCTCTGTGGTCAAATCTCCATCTCAGCCTACAAATGATCCAAGATACTTAAATTTTTGGGCTGATGGGGTCATTCCATGTCAAACACCCCCAAAAAATGGGATTTTCAACCCGACTATTTCAGATCTTTATGAAATTTGACTCATTTGTTCCACTTGCTGAGAAATGAATAAATGCCCAGTAATTGGTCCCTATTGCTATTAGTTTCTGAAATACACAACTTTGAAAATGGGTTTATAGTTCAAATTTTAGCCTTTCTTGTACGAAAAATTTTCTCATAACTTCCATTCTAATTAATGTAAAGACTTGATATTTGTATCTTTAGAAAGTGCTTAATGTGTGCTTTCTTATGAAATGCCACATGAATATATATTTCAAATTTTTATTTTCAAGGTCAATGCATTTGACCTTTGACCTTGCATATCTCAAAAAAGAGTATATATATATATTTTTTAAAAAACATATATTATCCTTTCATTTATTTTCTACAATGTCTGCGAATCTCATTCTGGGACCGCCAGGGGATATCGAGTAATTAATTTAAACATACTGTGCTTGTATCCGTTTTTATTAAAATATCGTTTAATGCATTAGTTTTCTGCCATTAGGTGTTAAAAGGTGGGTTTTAATGAGTCATTAATAGTAAACAATAAGCATGGCTTTACATTTTTTAATACACAGTAGCAGTATTATATTTGAACTGATGTATTACAGTATTGAAGAATCTAATAGGTAAAAATCAGTGTGATGTAGTTGAACATATGGCTTAGGATAACTTAAAGAGAAAAAAAAACTCCTAAAAACCTATGAGAAGAAAAAACTTACATCTTATAGACTTCGCTAAATTATCAAGTCGAAGGAACAGTTTCATTCACTAAAGTTGTCAGTCGTGGCATGATCCTGATGCTATTTTCTTAGCTAGCTTTAGCTTCTCAAAAATAGGGAAAAGGTTTCAAAATTACAGAAAAAGAAACAAGGAAATTCATATTTAAGAAATTTTACTTTTTTAATGAAACATTTGACTTTTCATTTTTATCGTGCTCATTTCCATTCATTTGATTAAACTATTTTTTTTATGCCCTACAACATTCATATGAAAGCCAATTTTCCTGTACAAAATTGAATTGTACTATTTATTTTCTACAAAACTGGTGTAAAAGCTTTTTCTCTTCTACAAAACTGATTCAAAAAGTTTTCCCCCTACAAAACCGGTACCAAAAGTTATTTTTCTTGCTATAAAACTGATACGAAAAGTCATTTCTCCTGCTACGAACCCAGGGTTTAAGCTGCAGTCTCGTTTTTCGCAAAATGCGATGAGTTGCACGAAAATGCGAAGAAAAAATTTTTGCCCATCGCGAAAATGCGACAGGCATTTTTAACCACAGTTTATTCTCTGAAAACAGGATTCCTCGATTCCAGAATATATCAGGGTTCGCACTACAACGTGGGATCGTGCAATTCCTGCAATTTTTTGTTAAATCCCACTAAAAAAATAATAACTTGTGCTCTTTTCCTGCAATCAAATTCTCATATCAATCTCATCTCCTTCCTCCTTTTTACCTTTCAGGCAGTCAATATAAAAGGACACTCCTGCACTGTGCATTTCCCCAATCTTGTGATTTCTGATCTCACTCCTTCTGACTTATCCTTTGGTTCTGACCCCTCCCCCCAAAAAAAACAAAAAACAAAATTTGTAATAGGACTGCAAAAATACCTATCCTATATAAACCCCAACGTGATTGCTTCAGGAAATGTCTTTGTAAACATATGAATACCATGGATTGTTTACATTTAATCAACTATTTTCAGAAGATTGATTGGTGACGTAACACTACGCAGTATAAATGGATTTAAGAACAACGTTTTAGGTGTAAGAGAAAAAATTTTAACACATTATTCGACGTACGTTTCGGACGGGCAATGGCCGTCCCTCGTCAGGAATTCGAGTGATCTAAAATTAAACAGAAATGAAGCGTTGTATCAGAACTAAAGTATTGCCGTATCAGCCTTGAAGTGTTGCCGTGTTTACCGGTCTATTTGCATGATACTAGCACCATTTGTTGATAACCAAAGGAATCTAGTAGAAATTGAAGAGAGATTTGATGTTTGGAAGATCGAAATTAAGTTTTTCCATGTCTTTCTGAAACTCAGTCATCTTGTGATCATTAACGATATTTGCAGAGTTGAGATTTATAAAGAAGGCTTTCAAAAAATTCAGTTCGTGTTGCGATTTCGATTGACGGATAATTGACGCCACTTGGAAATTGAATTTGTGTTTTTTCTCCCAGCAATGAACTGCGATGGAGAATTTATTAAAATCAGCCTTTCAAACGTAACGTTGATGTTCTTTAATTCTGTGCAATAAAGCTCATTTAGTCTGGCTGATGCAGGATAAATTACATTGGTAAAACATTTGGTATACTCCCCAGCGTTGTAGTGTAGGAAGTTCATCTTTAAGTTGAGAGGGCTGAATTTTATTGAAAGGGGGGAAAAATGACCTTAAAATTTGCATCTTTAAGATTTTTTGCACTGGAGCAGCAAATTTTTGGAAAAAATGTGAGTATGACGGTACCGGAGTGTTCAACGTCCACGTGGTTAGAAAGCGTGGTTTTTGGTGAGGGTTTGGTGAATTTAGCAACGGCCAAATTGATGACATTGGGGCTATAACCTCCATCGATTGCGACTGATTTTAAAAATTAAGTTCTTCAGAAAGTGTGGAGGAAGATGAACAAATTTTTAAGACGCGGTTAACATAAGTACAGAAAGTCGCCACTTTTTTGTTTAAGAGGATGACAAGATTTGGCATGAGGAGGGAGTAATACTGAAAATGGTTTTCTGTAAACCGATGTGATAAAGTGGCCCTCTGCTTTCTTATCAAAAACATCAAGGAAAGGTGGGGTGCTGTTCTTCACAATATCGAGTGCAAATTCTATGTTTTCGTCAATTGAGTTGGCAGTAGGAAGAATCGATGAAATTTGTTCAGGTGAACCCTCCCAAATGATGAATACATTGTCCACGTACCGGGTCCAAAATTTAAAAGTGATATTTTTAAAAAGTTTAACTTAAAAAAAAGTACATGTAAATGTCGCACAAAACAGGTGATAACGGGTTATCCATTGCCAGACCCTCCGTTTGTTGGTAATGCTGCCCCATAAATACAAACTGTGTTGAGTTAATACAAATACACGTTAGAGTTAACAATTCCATGATTTTCGGCTATGCATAGTGGAATTCAGTTAACCGTCGTTCGAGGGCACCCATGACTGGAATATTCATGAACAATTTCGAAGGAAGCTATGGTGCACCATAGCTTCCTCCGATGTTCACAATCCATGTCCATCACAGATCCATGTTCACAAATATTCCAGTTGACTCATATTGTGCATTTATTATGTAATTACTAAGGCCTGGATTTTCATGCATAAAATTTAGCTCAAATAATATGCAAATATGCACGAAATTATTGCAAACTATGCATGGAAATATGCAAAAATATGCAAGTGCATAGAAATTTGGACCCTACTCATAAGCGATGTTTCGAAATGTATAAAATAACAATTTATTGAAACAGTGCAAGTGTTCTTGAAATTATTGCATAACATATGTACTGAAATGCATAAATCTCACTCTATGTTCTTGAATATGAGTATGCACAAAATTAACACAAAATACACACCAAAATGTATGAAATAGGTATGGAGATACGTTTGAAAATATGGCATGATAAGCATTGGCTTCAGCCAAGGATGCTGGCAGGGTGAAATCTGATGGGGTGGGTGGGGGGTGGCAAAGGTCTTAGAAGTGAAAATTTTCTACCTCACCTTTTAAATCTTACTTTTTTTAAAAAAAATTGAAATATTGGGGGAAGCAATGGCCCACCCTTCCCTATACCTGCCGGCGCCCATGGTTTGGGCTGGAAAATATTACACTTGGTCTTGACTTGGAAAGTATTACACTTGGTTTTGATTTGGAAAATATTACTCGTATTAAGAAGTATCACCACAAAAATGTGAAGACACATGGTACAATTATATTTTCTAACTTTAATATTATTGAATTATATCATTTACAATTTTCTTAGAAACATATTCAGTAGCATTTTTTTCGTTTTTATTTAAATGTCTTCGGTCTTTTAAAACAAAAAACAAAAACACATCGAATTAATGTAATTGTTTGAATTGTTGACAAGCTACAATCAGGCACTTTTTAAGATTATCAAACAATAATGATTTTCTGTTTTCTCTGTAAATAGCTTTATACTTGGAACAGCTTTTTTCCATGATACATGACACTGAGGGTGCATAACTGAAACATAAGAAAAGGAAATTTAATTTAAGAAATTGATTCATATTAAAATGATTAATGGTGGAAGATGATGATGATTTTTATATATATATATCATATTCAACCATTATCTATCCACTGCTGGATGAAGGTCTCTCCAAATGCTTTCCACACAAGTCTATCCTGAGCAATTCGCTTCCACGTCACCCCAACCTGTTTTCTTATTTCATCCACCCATCTAGTTTGAGGACGTTTTCTAGGTCTTCGGTGGTCTCTTGGAATCCAGTTCAGAATTTCTGTTGTCCATCGTTGATCAGTTCTTCTTGCAATATGCCCAGCCCATCGCCATTTCAGCCCTTTTACTTTAACAATGATGTCCTCTACTCTAGTTTGCTCTCTCACCCAAGTGTTTCTTTTTCGATCTCTCCTAGTTATTCCAAGCATGCACCTCTCCATGCTCCTTTGCGTTGTCTGTAACTTTCGTATTGCTCCAACTGTTAGACTCCATGTCTCTGATCCATAAGAGAGGACTGGCAATACACACTGGTTGAAGACCTTTCTTTTTAGACACAAAGGCAATTTCCCCTTCAGGATAAAACTGTTTCTTCCAAATGCACTCCAGCCAAGTTTAATACGTCTGTTGAGTTCTTTCATAATGTTGCCATCCATTGAAATCAGCTGGCCAAGGTAAATATATGAATCAGCAATTTCTAGCTCAATGTTGTCAACTTGTATTTTTGTTTCCTCTACGAAATTATTGAACATGATCTTAGTTTTTTGTAGGTTCATCTTGAGTCCAACTTCTTTACTTCTAGTTGAGAGCTCCTGTACCATGTCTTGGAGTTCTGATGGGTTCGTTGAAAAAATAACAATGTCATCAGCAAACCGCAAATGATTTAAATATTCACCATTTATTTTTATTCCCTTGTTATTCCAATTTATCTGCTGAAAAATCATCTGTAAAGCTGAAGTAAAAAGTTTTGGAGAAATGGTATCTCCCTGCCTCACACCTTTACCAATTTTGATAGCTTCGGTATCTTTATGTAACCGAAATTTTGCACTTGCATTTTTATACACACATTTCACCATGTCAATGTACACATCCTCGATGTCTGCTGATCTTAAAGAGTTGATGACTGCTGACGTTTTAATAGAGTCAAAGGCCTTCTCTACATACTCGATCTTGCGACTGGTATTTTGATTGTCCACCTTCATAAGTCTTCGCCTTTTCATGAGTTGTTTCGTCTTCTCAGATAATTTGCTATTCTGCTTTTTACATATTACACCACCAATTTCCCCAGCAGTTTCAATTATTATTATTAATCAATCATTATTAATTCCAACATGAATGCTTCGGTCTTTTCTTTTCATTTCTTTAAATCCACCCTCTTTCATACTTGTTTCCTAATGAGTTTTTGGCTTTCTAATTTAGTATTTAAGTGCATTTTACATCTCACGATTCGATGATCACTTCCAGTATCAAATCTGTTCAGTACGCTTCAATCTTCAATAATTGATTTCTTGTTTGCCAGTATATAGTCAATTTCGGTGGTTCCTCCATTGTGGTGTTTCCAGGTCTATTTTCTTTGTAGTTTCTTCTTAAAAAATAAAAGATATATATCTTTTTTTTTTTTTCGGCCATTTTTTAACAGTGGCGTAACGCTTGTTGGGGGAAATCGCATTCCACAAAAACTAGTGACTCACCCTTATTTTTAAGGCTGTCAGGATTACTTAAATATCAAATTCCTCAGCATAAAATGGTTTAAATTTTAGGTAGTAGGTGATTTTTTCCCTAAGTGGTATGAAAATAGCCTAAAACTATGACCAAAAAGTGTATAAAATGTACATTTCAGACTTTGTAATTTCTATGAAGAAAATAACTCAACTTAATTTTTACCTGCACAAATCGAAATAGAGTGGAAAATAATAAAATAAAGTAGAAATACATGCTGTAGGAGTTCTAAATCTGAGAAGCTTTTTTTTTTTTTATTTTTTCATAGAGTGTCAAACACTGCGTTAAGCCGATAAGTTGTGATTTTCAACACAGAATATCCCCAAAGGGACTAAATGTAAAATTATGAAATTATTACAGAATAAACTCCTTTGTAATTGGAATACATCGTATAAATTTGATGACTGAGGCTTAAGTGGTTCCAGAGTTGTGGAGCATCAAATTTGGCCAAAAATTGCACGTATTTAATTTCTGGCGGAAAAAGAGAAACAGAAATAAAGAGCTTCTATTTATGTTTTCTTTTACTAAATAACGTTTATTGTTGCTTGCAATCAAAATTATTAATAAATTCATCCTCAATTCAGATTTGTAATGAACTTGTACAGTTTTAAAAATTATACGGAGTCTTAAGGTTTGTCCTTGCAATATCTGAAAATTTTTGCAATTTGCTTTGATTCTATGTTTGATAATCTATATTTTATATATTTTCATTTTGGTATTTTTATTTTGCTTTCGCTGAGAACTATACACACATCATCTATAATGTCTTCTTTTTAATTCTTTGAAGTACTGAGATTGAACTTTTGAAATGAAATGGTGTGTTTTTAGTGACATCAATTTTTGTACGTGCAATTCTAGAGACTAATCACTTCGTTGGAATTCTATTATTAGCTCTTCCCTGTCAGTACTCACCTGTTGCTTGAAAGATATTTCATCAGGCATGCTTTTAATTACATTCATTAAAATATCAAAGTAGTGCTTCTGGTGCAGGGCATTCTAAACACTTACTAAACATGCATTCTTGATTGTCAATATTGTGAGCAAGGAAATCTAATAAATCTCTGTAGCTAGTATTAAGTTTAGCCCCTGCAACCATTAACTTTACAATCTGATGATCCCGGTAGCAGAAAATGCGAGACGGGAGACAAACTTGAGTCCGATTTGCTAAAAACAAAAAGAAAATAAACACGTTTGTGAGCGATCTTTTTCTTTAACCCCCGCTCCCACATTTTTCGCTATACATGTGTCGATTTATTGTACAGATTTTACAACCCAGATTTTCTCTGCATGTCTACATAAACTCAGATTTCCCCCACGCCTTTATTTCTGTTGAGGCTAAAAGAATGTTTTTTCGATCTTTCTTGGGATGATCGCAAAGCCCATAAAACCCACGGATTTCATCATACACATGGGCGGTTTTTCCCGCTTCTGCCTGTCTTCCTGTAATAAATCGCTACATATGTAGCCGCCTTTATACTCTTTTTCCCATCCCAACTCCCCCTAAAAAACAGGAACACCTAACACCTGTTGCAAAGTGGGCAGTTCCGATGGTACGGGGAGAATTCCACATTTTATTATCCCTTATCTCTACCAGTCATCAACTGAAGTATGTTTCTACTCGAATAAAATCAACATTTTCGCTGTTGCATTGAAATGGCAGCCCAGCTGGAAAAGTTCTTTTTAAAAATCTGAAAACGCATTTTTCAAGATGCCATGCTGGTAAAAAATTGCAGTATAAATCCACGTCAGATGTTAATGTTTTAGATTTATTAAAAAATAAATAAAATAAAAGATAAACTCAAAAGGAGGAGATATGACATATTAGAAAATAGCGAACAGAAAACAAGGGAGGAAATTGGTACTAATTTGCTGTGTAATTCAAACAATGAATCCCCTTCGTCTTCAAAAAAAAAAAGAAGCAAATTATCTCGGATATCGCTATCTCTTAGTTGAACGCGTTTAAAGACAATTCTACACTTCAGCAATTACTGGATATCGTAATGCATAATAACCTCATTAACACGCATAGGCATAACTTGGCCTACTTTTGATTAAATATTCATGTAAAATAAGGGTTGGTTTAGCTCACCTAACAAAACTGTCGACAATGAGGCGACCAGGAATTAATTTCATGCATACACATTTGACATTACCACTGTAATGGATTGTACAATTTAATTATGAACAACTAATGAAGATGCAGCACAAAGACAATTATTACTCACAAAAACTACGCGTAGATTATTCGCTCGTGGAGCGAACCACAAAGACAACCTTCCTGTTCAACTGTGATAAACACACTGACTGACTTTCGCCCCCACCTTTGCCGTCGGAGTAACTTCCGATCACGTGAACGACCGAACAAAGTTCAAACCGATTCTTCATTCTCCCATCTTGAAACCCTTCTGGGGTTTCGAAAAA
>QLNU02015360.1:775667-786647 GCA_006491805.2 Dysdera silvatica | reverse complement strand
TGTTCACCTTCATATCTCTTCGCCTTTTCATGAGCTGTTTCGTCTTCTCAGATAATTTGCTATTGTGCTTTTTACAGGTTACACCACCAATTTCCCCAGCAGTTTCAACTATTGTCTTAACAATGTTTTCATTTGCTTCTGAGATATCACTTTCATCAATAAGTCCTTCCAGTGCAGAAAAGCGATTTTTTAATTCCAACTTGAATGCCTCGGTATTTACTTTCAGTTTCATTAGATCCACCCTCTTACTTACTTGTTTCCTAATGAGCTTCTGTCGTTCTAATTTAGTATTTAAGTGCACTTTACATCTCACCATTCGATGATCACTTCCAGTATTAAATCTGTTCAGTACACTGCAATCTTCAATAATTGATTTCTTGTTTGCCAGGATATAGTCAATTTCACTAGTTCCCCCATTTGGGTGTTTCCATGTCCATTTTCTTTGCGGTTTCTTCTTAAAAAATGAATTCATGATGCTAAGATTTTCAGCTTCTGCAAATTCGATGAGTTGATCGCCACGTTCATTCCTTTCCCCATATCCGTATTTACCAACCGATGTCTCTCCTTGTTCCTGTTGTCCAATTCTTGCATTGAAATCCCCCATGATGAGCTTGATATGTTGTTTCCCCTTGGTATGTAGCTGTTTGATTTCTTCATAAAATTCTTCAACCTCCTCGTCGGTATGGCTTGATGTTGGTGCATATGCCTGTACTATCTGAAGTTGGTATCGCTGGGTTAGTTGAACAACGAGCCTCGCTGCTCGATCTGACGTGCTTTCGACTTCAAGAAGGTAGTCTTTAATTCTTTTGTTGATTAAGAAGCCAACACCACTTGTTCTTCCAGTTTCCGTTCCTCTATAATAAAACAAATGTCCACTTTTAAGTTCCACCAACTCTTCACCTTTTCTTCTAACTTCACTGAGTCCTACAATGTCCCATTTGATCTTGTCAAGTTCTTCTTCCAATTCCTGAAGTTTTGCTTCAGAAGCAAGGGATCATATTTATATATATATGACTGCCCATAAAAAAATTTTAAACCATGGGTTTTAACTCAACATGTTAAGGAACACTCAGAGAAGAAATAAAAAAAAATTAAATTGTCAAGCAACAAATTTTTTTTTTGATGATTTAAAATGGATTGACCCCTTTACAAAATTTTTTATCATTGGTCCTAACTTTTATGAGAAAAATTGCCAAAGTGGAACAGTGACCTGTACCGTCAATGCCAACATGCATAACGATATGCCACAGAATTCCGTGGTTCCACAACTGTAGCAACAATAATGTCTCGATTCGACCACATTTATGCAGGATGGTCTACCACCCCACATTGGACTTCAGATTAAGGTACAGTAAGTGTTGCAACATTTTTATGACAGAAGAACCATTAGTTTTACATTTTCCAAGACACTGCTACCGATGTTGCCTGATCTCAATCCTTGTGACTTTCGGCTATGAGGATTTCTTAAAAGTGGTGTTATGTATCAAGGACATGTCCTGAATATATCGCAACTTTGAAGGATAATATTATAGGTGAGACAAATCAATTTTGGTATGTGGCGAGTCACCTTTGAAAATGTCGTGTAATGTGTGCAGTTTTTGGACCATCACAATGGTAGTCATATTAAGCCTTATTTGTAATTAACAATAAATGTTGCCATGTGTTGTTAGCAAAATTGATGTGAGCTGTCTCATTTGGCATTTATTCATTCACTATTCCTACCACTACACTTTTGTAGTGTCAAAATTTCTCCTGGGGACGATTTTTGGTACTAATTTTCTTCCTTTCTTTTTTCTTTTTTCTTTAAATCAAAACCATATATTCAATTGTGTATGTCAACTGAATTTTGTTACACTTTGTCTAATACATTACTCGCCAGAGGGTTCTGAACACCATATTATTTTATGGCAACCCTGTATGTTTTCTGCCTAGAATTTTATGTAGATAATAAATAAATCAATGTAACAACAGTAAAGCTATATTGTTTTACTATTTTTCTAGCTTCAATTGGCATATAATGTTATTGTTTTTATTGAACTTTACATTCTTCGAATATTTTATTTTGATACATTGCTATTTATTCCATAACTTAATATATGTTTATTTTTTGTTTTATAGAAAAGGTGATATGACTGTTCTGAATGAAATTCGAAATTTTGTTATGGCATATAATATCAAGCAAACTTTGATAGCTGAAATGACTAAAATGAGCCAACCATATGTGAGCCGTTTTTTTCGAGGTGATATACAAGATATGCCAGATCGCACTAAAGATGTGTTCTTCATGTGGTACTTAACTTGCAAAAATAATCCTTTGAAATTAGGTATTCATTTATTATTTAAGATCGGTTTACATATTCACTGGAATTTAATTCACGGTTTCAAATTTAAAAACAGTTTTTTTAAATTATAGATACGCATGAAAGATATAATATGAGAGTAAAGTAAGAAAACAAATACACAATATTAATACACACTTCTTGACATGGAAATTTCCCACACCCAGAAAGGGTGAGTATATAGGGGCAAAATGAAGGATGTCAATAGGACTACACATGGGTTACACATTTTGTTTTCAGCGAGGTACAGTGTTTAGAACACAAGATAATACTGTACAATTTAAGTGTAAGTGGTTGCTACCAACCCTCTTCAAAATGGAAAACGTCTACCAGCCATCATAGCTGGTAGGGCTTATTTTTTACCAGCCAGTTAGAAAAGTCTATAAGTTATCCCCACAATAAAGAATAAAAATACAATTTAAAGTTATTTTAACCATCTAATTTTATATGTGTGTTTTGGATCACAGATCAAGCATATTAAAGGTAGGGGAGCCATATTACTTCGTACGGTCAAACTTTGATAATTCGAACATGTTTAATTCAAACCTTTTCCATGATCCTGTGAGTCTACTATTAAAATAATGTAAAAATATTCTCCTGCAATTAAAAGTTTTTTTGGTTAATTTGAAGTTTCCCTTTCTTAGAAGATGTAAAAGAAAACTATCAAAACTCAAAATAACGATCATTACAACTTCTCGATATTTTGACATCATTTCTATGAGTAATGGGGAATAATGAAATAGGAAAGCAATTTCCACTTTATGCCCATTTAGAATAGGGGAGAAATTGGGACTTAAAACAAATTTTAATATTTGCATACACAATAAGGCTTCACTTGCAATTGTTGTCAATGACACTAAAATTTTACCAGCCAATATGAAAATGTTACACATCATCTAGCGAGCGGTGACCAACACTTTGCAAGAGTTGGTTACACCGCAGTGAATGGCAATACAGGCAGCAATACGACACAGCATTGAGTCGTAATCTATGAATATAGTGGAATGAGGAATGAAACACCAAACCTGATTGTGAACTGCTTCCATGATTCGTTGAGATAGTGAATTGGTTGATTCTACTGCAGATGTCTAGTGTGGTCCCACAGATTTTTGATTGTGGATAAATTTAGCAATTGTTCTGCTCATGGCAGTTTTAGAACATGTTGCAAGCATTGTCTGGAGACCCTAGCTGTGCATGTACATGAGCGTTATCTTGCTGGAAAAGATGTTGTTGTAGGCCATTTAAGTATGGTAACTAAATGGGCTATAGAACATGCCTAATATACTGCCCAGTTGTCATTGTGTCTGTGATGCATGCAAAAGGTGAACTGCTGTTATATGCAGTAGCACCCCATACCATAATGTCTACCTGACAGGAGGTGTCACATTTGTGAATAAAACTGATCCACTGTCTCACTAGGATCTTGTCAGATACAAATCTATTGATCGTCAGCACTCAGAAATGGGATTCACAGGGGGCATAGTGGCCCCATTATTTCAACTTTTTAGTAGGAAAGATCTTACTTTCTATGAAAAACTCCTCCTTTTCTTACCTTTGTACCATTTTCAGTAGGTAAACCATTCCTGAAGGCGTAAAAATTGAATTTCAAGAGTGCAAAGAAAAATCAGAATCCTCTTTTAATTGAATGTTTTCAATCAAGTACTTTCAATGAAGTTTTCCTTTTTTTAGGTATTGAGTGTGCTGAAGAACATATAAAGAGTATTGTTTGGTAAGTAGTAAGAAAGAATTGTTCATCATGTCAAAGCAATGGACATATTTTAACAAGTACTGGCTAAAGCAAAAATATTCAAATGGACATTTATTAGAACAGTGGTGTGAAAACATAAATTCTAAATGCGAAGTTTTTTGTCGCTATTGTAAAAGGAACATTATATGTGATAATCGTGTACTTAGTTGATAAATCACTCACAAAGTCACAGTCATATTTCAGTTATTCAAGACACTGCAAAGGGGACTCAGCTAACTTTTGAAAGACATGTTTGTGAAGGTACATCAGCTAGTGAGTCTTTACAATCAGGTGCTGGTCCACTACAGATGCACAAATTAAGGCAGTGCTTTTGTGGGCTATCAAGGTTGCCACTAGCAACTGTTCTTTTAATTCGTGCTATGGATTAAGCAAGTTATTTAGTGTGATGTTTCCAGACAGCAGTGTGGCTTCACAGCATTCAGTTGATCCTTCTAGAATGTCATATCCTATTTCTGAAACAACAGGCCCACACTTTCTCAAACTGTTGTTAAATGATATTAAAAATTCAAAGTCTCCATTTCCTATGATGAACTGATAAAGAAGTGAAAAAACATCCCGACCTTAAAATTAGGTACTGGTCTAATGAGAAAAATTTGGTAGCAATTCACCATGTTGATACATAAATGATACGGTGTGCTACATGAAAAGACATTGCTGAAAAAAAATTAAGTCTGTGGATGACGAAAAAGTTCTTTTGTGAAGACTTTATTATATTTAGCAGTGATGGACCAAATGTGAATAAAATGATTTTCCATATGGTTTCTGAAATCAAAACAGAGCAAACTCTTACAGCACTTTTAGACATTGGTACATATATGTTGCATGTTGTTCCCAGTGCATTTGGGAAGGGAGTGAAAAGTTCGGATAAGAAGCTGTGGGTTTAGTCTTGGATCTGCATAATTGTTTCAAACTTTCACTTGTAAGACAGGAGGAGTCCAAAAAACTGCAAGGTGAACTTGGGTTTTGTGAGTTGAAGTTCCTGAAGCATGTTGAATGTTGCAGTTAACTTTGGTAGTGAAAAGTGTAAAGAGCCAGTGGTCTGTTATAGTAAAATATATTTTCTCAAGGAATTACTGAAAAAAGACAAAAAGCTGTCAGAGAATGCTAGGTTCAAAAGGATTATGAAGTGCCTGAAAATACCATATGAAACACTTACAAGGCTGAATTTCCTCTTAGCAGTATCAACGCTTTTATGCCCATATCTGAATGTTTTCCAATGTGAGGAGCCTCTTCTTCATGTTCTTTATCATTACACATCTTTGCTCATTAAACGTGTGTTTGGTCAGTTCATGAAACAGAAGAGCTCATAAGAAATACTTCTGAAGACTTTAAATTACTGAAGTTACCTTGCACAAAAGTTGAACTGAGTGGTGATAATGTGGAAATTGGTCTAGAGGCTTGAAATGTTTTGGAAAAAGTGACACCAGGATGTCAGAAAATGTTAGTTCATGATAGGAGAAGGTGCTATCATATATTAGAAAAATTGTTGGTTGAAAAGTTACCACTAAACGATGAAATCCTCAAAAGAAATGTCAAACCTGAGCATAGGTATGCATCTTGAACTATAAAATTTATAAAGGAGCTTGCTAGCACTGTCCCTCTTCTTCTCTTAGCATTGATCAAGTAACAAATAAATTGTGGATACCTGATCAATGCTAAGAGGTGGATCAAGTGGCAAATGCATGGTGGATACTGCAAAAGTGAGGATTTGCCTCAAAAGTGATTTTAAAGTAAAATGAAGGACAAGTGGGTACCCCAAGACAGTTGATAATTTTTAGACAAAGGATTTTGGTCTAAAAGATGATTTTGGTCAGAATAAATATCTAGAGATTGAAGTTGGTGAAAACGTTGCTCATACCTCCACATAGTAATGCTGATGTTGAACATGGTTTTTCACAAATTGCTTATTTTCTTACAGTTTGTTTGATGTGTGTTTGTATTTTGGTGGTCACCAGGGTTTAAGCTGGCTCAAAACATGCTGTCGCAAAAATGCTAAAATGGGAAAAAAAGTTGTAGCAAAATGCTAAAAAATATTAGTTGCTTTCATTGCTCGAAAAATCGTATCAATAAAATTATTTACATCAACAATGCTTTGAAATATAAAGGACTAGTTATTTTAGAAAACATTAACATATTTATGAAAAAATAAATATAGAGGAAGGGTTGAGATGTCATCAACGTTATTCCAGTTCAAGTTCGCTGCCACAGCCAATCAGCATTCATTTCTGTGGCAAAGAGAAAACCAACGAATGAAGGTTGAACATGGTTTATGCACGTAGGTATTTGATGGGTATTTGTCATTGTGTGTCCTAAAGTGTATAGGAAGAAGGGGGTTACTGTAAGAAACGTATTTTAAGGTTAAAGAAAACAACAATGAAATGTAAATCAAAGTTATTAAAAAAAGGCCGAAGCTTTTTGATAGCATATCAAACAATTGTCGCTATTTTGTACGAGACACAATTTTTTCCTTGCAGTTTACATTAATTCTCCCCATCTTGCATAAAAAGCGACCATAGCTTAACCCTTTAACACTTTCGACTTCCAAATACAAATAATGCTAGAGATTCTACTCATCCGGAAATTACAATGGACTCGTCCTTTTTTCCCCCTCACCTGACCCCCTATCATGCATAAATAAGTTGTTGGCTGTCCACAGGGTAAGGAATGAATGCCAACTGAGTTTTCAATGCAAGTTTTTTGTAATGAGGCTTTCAATCTGTTTCAAACATTAATAAAAGAAAATGCTTTCTGCCTCCCACTCTTACTTTGATCATTTCAAAGCGTGCTAACTTTCTGACTTAGAAGGGGGACAGACACTATGTGTTTCCTTTCTTTTATTTAACTTCTTTAATTACTGCAAACTTTCATGCAATCTGTCTACACGCCCCACCTATCTTATTCCTAGGCTCCCATTTCTCCTATTCTGAGACGAAACCATACATGCACTCCAGGCTGCAATCCCACGCACATTAGAGGGCATCTCCTCTTGATTCTCACATACCACACCCCGGCTGTACGGCTGCTTAAAAACGTGAAAGGATAACTTTTCAACATTTTTCATTTTCAGCAACATCAATCATTTTCAACAACAGAACACAAACACTTTTTTATTGCACTGTCTGGGATATTTAAGTTTATCATTCCACTGTCCACACAAATGCTTTCAAAAACTTTATGGATAGGAAATTTCTGGGCCCAGGTATTGAATTGACGTTATGTTACTGATATACCCCAAAGCAGAATGTAATGTTCTGCAGTAAGCCTTCAGCTGATCATAATGTTGTGCAGGAGATGCATATACATTAGGGTGGCCCTTATTTTATTGTGGGAGATTTTATTTTTCCACTTTTTCGGATGCTACCCCCTAGAATAATTCTTTACTATAAAAAAATAGTGTCTATGAAGTTTCAGGTATATATAATTAAATTAATTCGTGCCGCCAAGAGGAGGAAAATAAAAAAAAAGTCCATGCTATTTCCATATAAAATAAAGTGTGAACGAACTTGTAATTTATGTGATGTTTATAATCAAATAGCGTATATGTGTTATAGTAGAATTTATTATACTTTATTTAGCTAGTATTATGTCCTATACATACAGTATACACAGGCACACAGTTATATTAAAACATTTAAAATGCTGAACTTTTTTTTTTTTTTTTAAAAATCCCGATATCGTTTTTTATAATGAGATACGACTTGCAAAATAAATGCTTCTGATATTCTGTTGTGCGCAGCTTCTCATTATATTTCTTGATCAATTTCATTCTTCTTGCCGCTGAATCATTTGTCACTCTAATTTTCTGAACAATTTCTTTTCTTACTTGTGTTCCATTCTGACGGTTCTTCGTTCAGGAAAGATATTTATATCAAAACGAGTAAATAATCTTTTGGTATCTTGACATACGAATCGTCCAAAGTCTCCATTCACAATATCTTCAAGATCAGAATATTTTGAACTAACCTTTTTACATGGGGCATTCTTTCCATCTGATTCGTCGTGTTTCTGAATTTGCTAATATATCTTTTGCTTTATTTCCAGAGGAACGTTGTCATCAAAAAAAGTAAATGCCACAGTTTCTGAACTTAAATACCATAAATGGCGTAAAAAAAATTCTGAAGCAGCTTCAGATAACGCTTTATCATTTTTTTTTATACCAGTACAAGTTTTTTATCAAGTTAAAATCAGTTCATGGAGCTTCTTCAGAAAGTGGAGACAAGAACCATTTTTTTTTTTGCATAAATTTTCATAACGAAAATATATATCAGAGTTTTCGCTGTAGTTGCATTCATTTGGGATTCTTTCTTAAATAAAAGCATTTTTAATGAATAAATGACTTTCCCCAGACAGTAGGCATGATGCATTGCTCTTCGATAAAAGAAAAATATATTTTCTGTTGGAGATTCCCCCATGAAAATCAGACATAATTATGCAAACTCTTATATTCATTCCGTATATGATTTACCAATGTCCTCAGATTTTCATTTAAAGCAGTTTTATCATCAGTAAAAATTTCAGATACTTCTTTCTCTGCAATCCCAGGTAGAAATTTTGTTGTATTGATTGTTGGCCAAGATTTCTGAAATTTTTTTAATAGCGGTTCTATTGAACCAGATGTTCTGGAATTTTTTTTTTTAAAGACAGTGTTTATGATAATTTCTAAAATATGATGTCTGTTAGGAAGATATAGTAGATTTGTTTCGAGTAAATGTTCAAGTTGAATGCAAGCACCATCGTATGTACCCATATTAATCACAGTGGTATCGAATCAAAGCTTTGATTGTATTTTCTAAGTCCCAATCACATAAAAAATCAAAGATAGCTTCTGCCTGTGCTTTTTCTGTATCATTTTCCAGTACTGGAAGTGGAAATATATGTTCAATCCCGTCATTTGTGATCACAAGAGGAAGTCGATCAATGGTTTCTTTTCCAGTTAATGTGGGTAAAAGTTTCCCATCCCAATGTAGCACTGCTGCATTTAATTCAACTTTTTAAATTCTTTTAGTTTTTCAACTTTCTTCCCTATTGGCAGCAATAAAAATCCCTGTCCCTACATCTCACCAAAAGTTCTTACATGAACTTTTGTTAAGTTTTTATACATAATTTGTAACTTTTTAGTTAATTGAATTGTTTATTTAAAAAAATTAAGGAAAAATTCCCTACATCTGCTGTCGCAAAAAGTAAACTGTCCCTTCTTTGAGGAAGAAAACGTTTGAACAAACATGTTTTTTCTAGAGACATGTCTCCACGGCCGGCAACATCGAACCACAGTAGCATCGCAGACACCCGGAAATAAAGAAGTTGCAAGTCTGACGTTCTGGTAAATTCTAAATGACATGTTTAGTTGTTTATTAATCCATACCATGTCAATAATTCATACATATTTTCAATTCTACAACAGTATAGATATAGGAAATGCATCATATTTTTAACGTAGTATGCATGCAGAAAATAGCATTTAACACGTTTTACAAATTTCTTCCTCTCAGCGGCAATGGTTAAGATTAGAGGAAGCTGAAATTTTTTACATCTTATTTTCTCAGGATAGAGAATCATACTAAGGGGTATCACACCTAAAATTCTGACTTCCAAAATAAGGACCACCCTAATATATATATATACATATATTATATACATTTTTAAATTCCTTTTTAATAGAAATGCAGAAAACATTTATCAGACAGATTTTTTTTTTATTTATTTTAAGAAAAAAACATTACCCTGCAATTGTTTTGCAGTGAAGCTGTTTGTTCTGCGACGTGTGTCACACTTTTTAGCACATTCTGCTTTGGGGCTGATATATATGTATATACACTTATATTGATTGATATGCATAATACTTTAATAGATCTTCTAGTTTAATTGCTCTTTTTAAAAAATATCCTACTTCTCAAAATATCATACTTTTGAAGTTCGAAACCTGCTATGACCCTTGTCAGTTTGATACATTTTTTTTGCAAGGCTGTGTTCCTTGTTTCGTGGAATTGCCCTATTACTCTTTTGTTGCTGTTTACGATTCGTGTCAGTCGCCTGGTACTTCTTTTGTTCTAAAGCAATTTTCAACCGTAATTGTTCGTATCGCTTGAAGTTTTTCGGCTCATTTGCCTTTCTCTAAACACCAGAGATAATGTTGCATTAGACATCCCGAGAACATTCGCAATTTCAGAAATGCTTGAACTGTTCCTTCTTGCCATCACTATCATGCCTCTGTCAAAGTAACTTAAACCTTTTGTCTTACTCATGTTCACTCTTAACTATAATGATAACTAGTTTCAATGTTGCTGAGCATGTCTTTTATATGCAGCTGTTTGTTATTATGTCACCATACATCATTAACAGACTCGTCAGAGTGAAGGGTGTCTGCTATTTTGGCCACTGAATATATTTGGGCGTATATATATATATATGGCCTGCAAAAGGGTTGCTGGTATCTAACTGGAAGGAGACCCACACGCTGAACGTATGTGACGATGTGTGGAACCGGCCAGGCCAGTAACCTAGTGTCCTACCCCGCCTTCAAGTGGTGCAGGCTGAGCTTTCTATTTATGTGGCAAATTAATATTTGCTGCACGGATAGAAAGGCGGAAGGGGAGGGCTAATTCACCAACCCGTCTAGCCAGCGTGGTGAAATTATGGCTAATTCCTCCATTATGTTGACACACCAGAAACCATGGCCCCTAGTCTCCAGGGCCCCCCGGTGGCGCAGTGTGGTAACGCGTTCTCCTATTGCGCGGCTAATCCGGGTTCGACTCCCAGCAGTGCAAAAAGAACGCTTACTCAGAGATCTCATAAAGATCGCACTGCTCACTGTAGTCCGGGGTTTGGTTCCCTAGGCCTTAAGAGGTTCGGATTCCTCGGAAAACAGTAGGTCCC